>MU224933.1:3545876-3562822 GCA_018584345.1 Thuja plicata | reverse complement strand
ATACTAAAATTTACAATTTTCTAATTTTACTAAGTTACAATTTTATAATATTTTCTAATGTTTACTAAGTTACAATTTTATAATATTTTCTAATGTATACTAAACTTTAAAATTTTCTAATATATACTAAGTTATGTAATTTTCTAATATTTTCTAATGTATACTAAGTTACAATTTGCTAATATTTTCTAATGTACATATTAAGTTACAAATTTCTAACATTTGCAAACATAAATATACAATGATTTTAAAATGTTTTCTAATATTTTCTAACATTTTACTATGATTTTCTAACATACTACTATAATTTTCTAACATATTCTAAAATTCAACTATCATTTTCTAACATATTCTAAAATTCAACTATCATTTTCTAACATTTCTACAAACAAAATATTATTTAAAATAAATAATTAACTAAAATAAATATAAAACATACAATTTACAATGAAAAATGAGAAAAATATGTGTACCTAGTACTAGTAACAATCACAAGAGATCGAAGAAGCTCAGGAGCTGCTGAAGTCGTACTGGTTGTCACTGGTTCGCTCTAAGCCCCGGGTCCACAAAATATAGAAAAGTGAATAGTAAAAATGAAATGGGTAGTCGGAAATTTATAGAAATTCCAGTGAAAAATGGCTTCGCGTGAAGTATGGGTTCGCGCGAAGTACCCTGCGTGGGGTACTTCGAGAAAAGTCATGGCTTCGTGCGAAGTCACCTACACAGGGTACTTCGTGCGAAGCCTATCAGTCACTTCGTGCGAAGCCATCAAATTTTTTTTTTTTGGAGCAAGTCTGAAATCCTTCCTCCCAAAAAGTGGGACACACTATTGTGAGATCACCCAGTATTGAGATTACATAATTAAGTGAAAATTTTAAAACCCTTTTAAAGTATAGGTGAAAATGAAAAATGTAATTAAACATTTTATATAAGAGATTATTACTTCTTTAATTTCATTCTTCTTCCAATAAACTAAAGCCACACTAACAAAAAAAATCTCCAATAGCTATAATATTTTTTTAGTCTATAAAATATAGAAAGAAAATATGTACTAAAAAATAAATCATATAAGTGTGTAATGTTAATTTTACTAGAAGAGAAAAATGAACAATTTACTATTTGCAATACTTCTTTGTGTGAATGTCTTTAATGCATGATGTAAAAACATACATTAAATATTTTTCCATTTTGAATAACTAAAAACATGAATACAACATACCTACATACAATATCTATTGATTTTGAAACATCGTTTACCCAAGTTCTAGGTAATTTTCATCCTATATGGAACTACAACATGCAACTTGTCCAAAATATTCTTTTATCCATACTGATGTAGGAGTATCTAGGAGTGCAGAGAAATCTTGTTCATGGTCTAAGACTGGACATTTGCGGAGAATTCCCCTGGTTTGCAGAGAAGGAGTTGGTTTAGTTCCTATTGAGTCAGTTTATGGATGCATGCTTGATGTTAGAAAAAATCTATGCTATTACAAAAGAGGTGATTGAAGCTATTACTGGTTTGTGTAATTCAGTAAATATTCCTTGTAAGAAGTATATGAAGTATGAAGAAGTTCATAAGCTTAGTGGTATCAACCAGGATCTATGTGTATTTCTAATCAATACCCTTGGTAATCCAGTTGTAAGAAATGTTGTGTATGACATTACATAATAAATTTTTTTTCTATAATCATGAAGGTGATACATTTAATTTAGTTATTTATCTATCACACAAGATGGTAAAGGAAAACATGCAATTTGATTTATGTGGTTTATTTTGAGAAAACATTCTTGAGAATGTGAGTATATCTTTGGACAAAGGCTATGCCTTCCAATTTGGGTATCTGATCATGTGCTTAGATTTTTACTTTATGAGATCCATACCTAGTAGAGAGAACATGAATGAATTAGCCAAAATCCTCATCACAAAACAAATATATAAATATATAGGATTTCTAGAGAATAGAGAAGATGCTTGTAAGTCATAATTAGCATCGTTACAAATGAATATTTGTTTAGGTTTGTTTGTATCTAGTGTTTACCCTATAAGTATAATTTAGGAGAGATCCTCCTCAAAACATAAGAATTTGGAATTTTTTATTGGTTATTCCCTTTCGGACCCGAAGAAGAGAAAAATTGGTAAAAGGGTAAGGAAATTATTACCATTTCATAAGAGAGTGAAGAATATGGAGAAGTAAAGGAAGAAAAGGAAAATGAAAATAATTATGTTTCTTCATCAGAATCTAACTCTATGGATTCTGATCTAATTTAGATAATGCTAAAAGATGGTGAGTTTGAAAGAGTTGATGACATGTGGTTTGGCTACTCTATAGTGAGCAAATATGAGATTGAAGAAATAGTGACTAATCAGTTCATCAGTAAGAAGATTATTGTCTCTAAGATAGCGGATATGTTACCAGATGATCTGGTAAGGATTGTTGAGAGAATATTATCATAGAATAGTGTTGTTTCCATAAAAATCAAAGAATCTATTTAGAAAGTGTATATCGGTAGTACATAAAGACTAATCTGAATCATCGGTGGAAAAAGAGTCTGTATAAAATAAATTTTTGACATTTCAAGGTGAAATCTTATATTTTTAGAGATATATTGAGGATCTAGTGAATAGCTTCTAGATTATAAAGGATTTGTTTGAGGTTAGGCTAGATCACATTTATGGTATTCTTGTTGATGCAGAGGAATGAGCACTAGTTCTAGTCCCCAGGGTGGAATTCATATTTTGACATGCTGGTGCATCATGATATTTTGTCTACCTATATGGGTGCAACTGTGGCTAAGTGGAAGAACAAGCCTCCAATAATCAAAGAAAAGTACAAGAAATTTTTTATTATCAATTTTTTGTTCTTCTTTTATTATCCTAATATTAGGTGAGTGTCCCTTTGCCACTGTGGAGGAAAGGGGGAGAGAAATAAAGTAGAAAAGCATCAAAGGTATCTCTAACTCAAGGGGAGTATTTTTTAGTTTTTGAAGTTTTTTTTTCGACATCAATTCTAAAGGGGGGTATTTTTTAACATACTGAGAAGATGTTGGAAGTGTTCTCATTGATGACAAAACCTTTGTACTGGTTAATGTATGTATTGATTGAATGTCTATCAGTTATCAATTGGAAACTTAGATATCTATGTTCTGGTTATATACTGAACAAGCTTCACTCTATAAAGTTTTTGGGTTATGGTGATGGATTTCCTTATTCCTATTGTTGAATTATATCTATTTTGTACATATATAATTCTTGGTGACCGCATACGAATGAAGTCTTGTTGACTGATGAGTTTTAAAGTTATTCTTGGTATTCCTCCTACCTATATATTCATGTAGTTCATCAGATGTTTTTTTGGTACAATTTTATTATCCCATTCTTGACATGTTTTATTTCGATCTATAATTTAATTCGTTCAAAAATTTTGGTGATTAAGACATGGTATTGGTTGTGGCATTCCATCAGTTCTATAATACACTAATCATTTGGTGCTTATGTTATGTAATCCTATCTAAGACCTATTTATAGGTCACATAGTAGTGTGATTTATATTTATCGTATGTGAGACCTATCCTTTGGGTTTGGTCCTAGTGTGTTGATCTTCAATGTGCACTTAATCATACTCAAGTTGAAATGGCTTACTAGGATGACATATGATATGTATATATATAAAGAATGTCTAATAGATATTAAAAGTGCATAAAGGTGTGATAGTGGTATCATGTGAATAATTGAAGGTGACATAATGTGAGGATCATCTTGAAGAAATTTTTTTGAGAAGATTGAGGATCGAGTATAGAAAGTCTTTCTATTGCAGAAGTGAAGATTGGCAGATTATTATTTTTATTTCTCCAACTAAAAGAGATAGTATTATTCACCAGAATGTAATCCATGAATATTTATATGCAAGTACATCAGTTCAATTTTAATTTTTAAGAACGCTTTTTATTGTTTGTGATAGCTTATTTTTTATTAAGGGAAGTTAGCCCGACCGACAAGAGCCTACTGGCAGTGAGTTGCACATTCAGTGAAAATTTGCAAAAATCACCTTGAACAACATCATATTATATAAAGAGGCTTTCCTTCCATATTTCCCCATTCCATGATGAAATTATTGGTGGAGAATTATGGATGAGCCATTTTACTCAAAACCACCATGTCAACTCCAGCAACTAGTGTACTTACAAAATATTTTTCAAATCTACTCTAATGAGCACACAGAAACTTGCAAATTGAAAAAAAGTTACTCTAAACAAACTCTACTATCCAAATCTAACACTAAATCATGCTATTCAATCTATCTCTGAATTATAAAACAAAAAATTAGTAGACTGTGTATACAACCAAAAAATAGAGAGCTTTTACCATTCAAAATCATTCATTACATCACCCATGCCTAGGGAAATGGGTCTCATGGTATCTAAATATTCATCCTCCATATTTTAAGGCAACTACCATTAAATAACTTGTTCACTCACCAAAAGGAATCAAACTTGACAATTTTGTCGAATATCATTGCGAAGTTGCAAAAGTTGTCAAGCAACTTTTTAGCAACTTTTACATCTTTTGTTAAAACTCAGTTTTATGACCTCCAATCATCATGGTATGATGTAAAAATATCATAAAGGCCTTCTTAGGTAAAAAACAATCCATTTCAAGCCTTCTAGGCTTTTTGACCACTAATTGCCAATTTAGGCTAAAATGCACTAAAACACTCAAAACCTTAACCAACTAGTTGGACTAATCCTAGTCTAATCTAACTAGGTACAAATAAAATAGACCTTATAAGGTAAAAAAAAAACCAATGAATTGGATAGGTTCAGTAAAATCCACTTAAAAAATTTAAGGACTCAATTTAGCCTAGGTGCTCCTACACCATCCTCCCAAAATAGAAAGATTCAATCCACCCTTAGATTGAGCAAGTTGGTGTCAATGCTCAAATTTTTGAAATATGTCTCCTTGATCCATGTAGCATTTGCATATGTTTTTCCATGTCACTTCACTAGATATTCTCTGTACTCCTTCTTCCTAGTCTATTTGTAGACTTTTGAATCCATTATGTGGTCTTCTTTCTTGGATGGTGTGGATGGTAAGTTGAGTTCCTCAACATCCTATATGACCTAAGTTAAACTTTTATCTAGATCTAGTATTGGTCCTTCATACAAGAACAAGTCTGCTACATTGAAGACCAAAGATAAACCAACATCGTCTAGAAGTTTTACTTTGTATGCATTAGTGCCATATTTGGCCAGAATGGTACATGGGCCAATTCTTCTCATATGTAACTTACCAGGCACTCCTTTCTACAATATTACCTTGTTGAGATGGACCATCACTAGATACACAACTTGGAATTGGACATCCCTTTTTATTTCATCCACATAGCTCTTTATTATCTCTATTTTTTTCAGTCAATGTCTTCCTCGCTATCTCATGTACTTCTTACATAGAATGTGCTAAATATTCTGCATAGGTACTACCCTTGGCTCCATCCTTTAGATCTTTGAGCTCAAATATTCCTTTAGGGTGTACTCCATAGACTATCTCAAAAGGACTCTTACCCGTAGTTCTATTCATAGTATCATTATAGGTATATTCTTTCTGTCCAATGAGTTGGTCACAAGCTTGACCATACTCCTTAGTTAAACACCTTAGGAGATTTCCTAGACTCTTGTTTACTACCTCACTTTGACCATCAATCTAAGGATGATATGTAGACCCAAAAGATAAACTGGTTCCTATCTTTTCCCAAAATGTATTCTAAAAATGGCTCATGAACTTTGTGTCTTTGTCTGACATTATGCTCAATGGTAACCCATGTATTCTGACTACCTCCTTGAAGAATAGGTGAGCTATTTGACTTAGATCATGGACTATCTTGCAGGGTACAAAGTGTGTTATCTTACTTAATATATCAACAATAACATAGATGCTATCTATTCCCTATTTGGTCTTTGGCAATCCCACAAAAAATCCATGCTTAAGAATTCCCATGGTCTACTTGGGATGGGAAGAGGTTGGTCAAGGCCTACATTGGAAGATGTACCTTTTTCTTTTTGACATACAACACAAATTTATACATACTTCCTACTGTCCAAATTCATATTAGGCCAAAAAAAAAAACCTATGCGTTAATTCTTGGGTCTTGTTGACACCAAAATGCCCACTAAGTGAACCATTGTGCTTCTCTTGAATCATATTTTCTCTTATAGACCCTCTAGGAACACATAATTGACTTCCTTTAAACAATAGATCACTCTGCAAAGTATATTCAGAGAATTCACTATGAAAATGATTCTTGTATTCTTGACATATCTTATAGATATCTACAAAGTCTCCATCTTTTGCATATAGGTCTTTGAAGGTTTCAATACCCATGCTCTGCAAGTGTATCTCTTGTAATTTCATAGCTCTTAAACTTAAGCCATCTTCTACCTTATTCTGCAATCCCTTCTTGTGCTTGACATTGAAAGCATAGGCCTACAGATATTCTACCCACTTCATATGTTTATGACCGAGCTTATCTTGTGAATTTAGGAAACTCAGTGCTTGGTTGTCTGAAAAGACCACAAATTCTTTTGGAAGCAAGTAGTGGCTCCACTTCCTTAGTGCTTGTAGTAGAGAATACATATCTAGGTCATAAGAAGAGTACTTCTTCTTGGTTTTGCTTAGATTTTCACTGTGGAAAGCCACTTGTCTTCCCTCTTGGCTCAAGACAACACCAATAGCAACATTACTAGCATCACATTCCACTATGAACAACTTAACAAAGCTTGGAAAAATCAAGATCGGTTGAGCAGAAATCTTCTTCTTGAACAACTGAAATCAATGGTTAGCTTTCTCATTCCACACAAAAAAAAAATTTATTCCACCTTTGATATTATCTAACATAGGAGCACAAATTGCACTAAATTTCTTTATGAACTTCCTATAATACTGAGCTAAGCCATGAAAAATTCTTACCTCTGTTTATTTTCTTGGAGTACGCCAGTTGAGAATGGCTTCCACTTTACTTGGATCCATCTTTAAATTACCTTGGGACTACACAAACCCAATATACACTAGCTCCTGCTTCATGAATTCACACTTTCCTAAATTTATCATCAAATTCTTCTCATGTAGCTTCTTGAAAACTATCTGCAGATGTTTGAGGTGTTCTTCTTTGATCTTGATATAGATGAGTATATCATCTAGATACACTACCACAAATTTTCCTATGTAGTCTTTAAGGACATCTTTCATAAGCCTCATGAATGTAAATGAGGCATTGGATAGCCCAAATACCATCACAAGCCATTCATACAGTCCTTGTGTGGTCTTGAAGGTTGTATTCCATTCATCTCCCTCATTGACTTTGATTTGTGGTATCCACTCTTTAAGTCAATCTTTTTGAAAAATTTGGATTCTCCTAGACAGTCCATTAGGTCTTCTATCCTAGGGATATGGAACCTATACCTTATGGTAATACAATTTATTACTCTATATTTAGTACATAGCCTCCAAGTACCTCCCTTTTTGGGTGCTAAGGCAGTGGGTACGATACAAGGACTAATTCTTTTCCTAATAAGACCTTGGCTTAGGAGTTCTTGGATTTGCTTAGCTATTTCCTCATTTTGTTGAGGAGTCATTTTATAGGCTTCCTTATTAGGAAGGGTATCTCCTGGGATAAAGTCAATTTGATGAATTACAACTCTCTTAGGGGGTAGGGTTGATGGTTTTCCATCACTCACAATACCTTCATACTTTTGCAACATCTCTTGCACTTCCTTAGGCAATTTTGTCTTCTTGACTACCTTGTTGGCACTTTCTTCTTTTGGTTTCAATACAAGTGCAAAACTAACTCCCTCTCCCTCTTCTAAGGCTTCTATGAACTACTTCTCATTGAATATAAGGACATTGGGGCCTGATGACTTAATCTCTCCATCCTCTAAAAGTTACTATATTTTAAATGTCACATTGTCCTTCTTGAAAAAATAAGAATTCTTTACTTCATCATGTATGGCCTGTCGGTCAAATTGCCATGGCCTGCCAAGGATTAGGTAACATGCATCCATAGGTAGTATGTCACACAAAACCTTGCCTTTGTATCTCCCAATGGAGAAGTCCACCCAAGCTTGTTCATTAACAAGGACATGTTGTCCTTTGTTTAACCAAGTGACCTTATATGGTTTGGTATGGGGTATTCTTTTCATCTTCAATTTGTTGACTGTCTCCTTTGAAACAATGTTGTTACTAGACACTGAGTCTATGATGACTACAAAATTTACCCATGATCTTGCATTTTACTCTAAATAGTGATCTCCTTTGACTTGGTTCCTCTTTCACTAGATCCACGATCAGTGTCCTCCTTATCATTAAGTTCTCACCTTCCTCTGACTCTAAGGTTACCTTAGGGTGTTTGTTTCCACCACTAGTCTCCTCTCCCAGATAGTTTACCCTTTTTTCACTTCCTTGGGAAGTAGTTCCTTTCTCTAGACACCTATATGTAGGGTGTCCCATTTGGTTTCCATGGTAACATTTCATGTTTTCAAAATAGTTACCTCTTCCTTGGCTATTTATTTTTCCTCTATTGTTAGAGTTCCTTCCTCTATTTGAGTAACCTCTGTTGGAGCTTCCTTCTTGTTTCTCAGTAAGCTTGGTCTCTCCTTGACTCTTTGTTTTAGAATTTCTTTCATGATATCCACCCTTTCTTTCCTCTATTGTCTCTTCCTTTGCCTCTACCTTTGGTGGTGCTTGAATCTTGTTTCTTCAACTTCTCTTCTAGCTTTATTTCAATTTGCTGGTATTTCTGAATAGTATCAGGAGTCAAGAGACTCATTTCATCTTGTATAGTCCACTTGAGACCATTAAGGTATCTAGCTACCTTCACCTTCTCATATTTTACAACTCGAGACCTCATGCATAATCTCATAATCTCTAAAATTCTTCAGTATAGGAGTTTAGATCTAAGTCCATCTGTCTTAGACTTTGTCTTCTCTTATGCAATTGGATTTCATAATCCTTAGGAACATAGAATCTCTTATTTTTGCAACCATAGCCTTCCATGTAGCAATGGGATTCTTTCCTTCCTTCTCTCTCTCATCTTGGATTAATTTCCACCAAGTGAGTGTAGACCATATAAGTATAGCATTAGCAACTTTCACCTTCTAAGCTTCAGTTATGTCATCACACTCAAAGTGATTTTCTAGTCATTCTATCCAATCTAGGACTATCTCTAGTTCCATGTTTCCACTAAAGATAGGAACTCCTTCTAGTGATTTACCACTCATATCATTTAATGCCTTTAAGAATGGTTCTTTAGTAAGGAAAGGTCCAGCTTTCGTTACTTCATCATCTATGGCAATATCCTTTCCTTTCCCTTCAACCTTATCCTTCACTTCTTGTGTCTTTTCTTCCATTTGGTCCACTTTGTGTTCCAATTGTGCCAATCTCTCTCTGAGAAATATATTATCTTCTTCTTTCTCATCTACCTTCTTTTCCAACTTTGAATTTTTCACCATTTTAGACTCTCCTACTCACTCTATTGGTTGGAACATTCACCACAAGCCTGATGAAATAGGCTCCGATACCAATCTGATAGGAGTACTCCAAGATGTGCTTAGACAAACACTATCTAGGAATCTAATTGTCCTAGTCTTCTAAAGATCCTTAACTCACTTCTAGGACCTCTCAAGCCTTTGCTCTACTATACTAATACTTCACTAACTCAACATAATTAATTGGTCTTCTTGTGCTTCACCTTGAGGGGCAACTATCAACAAGTGTACATCAACTCTTCTACTCTTCCTTGGACCACTCCAAGTGCATTTTCATATTTCAACTCCATAAGTGTTTGCAAGGACATTTCTCATGTTCAAAAACTTCCTAGACTCCACATGATCCCATTTATGACAAGGTATCATAACTATCCCAAAATGATCTCCCAATTCACCTTCAAATTTGGCTTTTTGGCCTAGTCCTTCTACGAGCCCTATCTGATAGGTTTTTCCCAATTCTTGTAAAATAACCTCAAACAACCCCCAAAAAAAGTGGGTATCCTGATACCATTTTCCAAGACTCAAAGGATTTTTTAGGTTTTAGGGCCCTAAGGTGTCCATACACTAGATTCCTAGAATTAAGGACAACTAAGGCTAATTGGGCTAAAACAGTGCAGTCAGATGACTTATGCATGAAAATGTATCAAACTAGATTGGTGGAATCTTATGGTATCTAGGATTTTTCTGTATATCCCATTGTTTTCATAAACCATGCTTGGTTTCCCACAACTCACAAGTTAACACTAGCAATCTCCTAGTCGGGTACTCCAGTCTCGCCTAGGGTTGCAAATAAAATTAGCAAAACAACTTTTCTAAATCTCTCCTTCTATATTAATTATATAAAAATGTTCTCCTTCCATATTTTCATAGTCCATGGTGAAATTCATGGTGGAGAATTATGGAGGAGCCATTTTACTCAAAACCACCCTGTCAACTCAAGCAACTAGTCTACTTACAAAACAATTTACAATTCTACTCTAATGAACACAAAAAAACTTGAACACTAAAAAAAAGATACTCTAAACCAACTCTACTATCCAAATCTAAGACTAAATTGTGCTATTCAATCCATCTCTCAATTCTAAAACACAAAATTAGTAGATTGTATATGCAACCAGAAAATAAAGAGCTTCTACCATTTAAAAACTTTCATTACATCACCCATGCCTCAGGAAATGGGCCTCCTGTTATCTAAATATTCCTCCATATTTTTAGGCCACTACCATTAACTAAATTTTCCACTCACTGAAAGGAATCAAACTTGACAATGTTGTTGGACAACATTGCAAAGTTGCGAGACTTGTCAAGCAACTTTTTAGCAACTTTTACATCTTTTGTTAAAAATTTGTTTTATGACCTCGAATCATCACATTGTATGATGTAAAAACATCATAAATGCCTTGTGAGGGAAAAATTTAATCCATGCCAAGCCTTCTAGGATTTTTTACCACTAATTTCCAATTTATCCTAAAATGCACTAAAACACTAAAAACCTTAACCAACCAGTTGGACTGATCCTAGTCTAATCCAACTAGGTACAAACAAACTAGACCTTGTAAGGTCCAAAAAAACTACTGACTTCTCTAGGGTCAGTACAAGCCAAAAAAAAAACCTTAGGTACGGGATTTAGCCTAGGCACTCCTGCACCAACAAGGCTTGAAATATTTTCACATGAGTCAAAAAATAAACTTTACCAGTATATATCCATAACTGAGGAATTTCCATGTACCGAGAGATGATGGTACAAATGATATCTTGGGAAAGTGGGCTAGCTATATCACAAGATGGAATTTTAAGTTTTTATTAGATTATATAATCATATTATGGTTGTAAGAAAGACACTCTTTCTGCTAGGTTATCGATGGTGGGTTTGGTAGATAGGTTAGTATTAGATATGTTTTATTTTAAAGGAGGTGCAACATTATAGTAAATGGATAGAGCATTGAAGTATGAAAGAAAACAATTATGGTAAGTGGGTAAAGAAGATGGTTATGAAATACATGAAAGAGTCATGAAAGGAGGTATGTAGGAGTTGTAATTGATAGGGAATCCTCCAAGACTAACATGTGTAGGATTGGTGCTTTGTGTAGATGTAGTCATGATACGTTGTTCAAAAGTAGGCACATTGGGCAATGGTGTTGGTATGGGAACAAGATTGTCAAAATAATTGGTAGGATTAGAGAAGTTAATAGCTTTGGCACAAATTTTGATAGGCATGCTATTATTGTTAACAAGTTGAGAGATGCCACACAACACATCCACACCATGTTAATTTTTTTTAATTATTCTATTCAATCCTTTAATTAGGGGGATTGCCTCACTATTTGAGTATTCTTAAACTATCCATTTTCCAAGATTTTAAAACTAATTGGAAATATTTCATAATTCATGAGGATATACCCTTGTTAAGGAGTCATCTTCATCATGAGAAGTGTGTGAATAATTATTCTCTATAGTATTAGGTATGTCATCCATAAGCACAGATGTTTCACCTAAATTCTCATGAAAGTACTAGTTGAATTGGGATCTATACCCTTGGTATTGAAACTTTGAGAAGCCATAATCCTATAGCTTCCCCCATGAAGATATTAGATTTAGGACTCAAGTTCATAAAACTTATACATGAAGCTAGATATGAAAGGGATGCCTAAACATTGCAAAAAAATAAATTGATCATTTAAACATTGCATAAATGAAATATAATTGTAATTTTGAATGGACTAAGATATCTAAATGCATAAAATAAATCAATTAAGATTATAGATCACATCTAAAATGAGAAATTAAAATTCAATATAAGAAACATTATGCTCACCAAAATATAATGTGGTGAAATAATGTTTGGTAGCCTATGCATGAAAACTAGGAATCTTAGACCTATTTAACCTTACATTTGAAAGTGAATGATCCACTTGGCTCAAGATATTTAGGACCAAAGTGGTTTCAATAGTCCTCCAAGGGGAAGTTGAAAATGTAATTATAACTATGAAAGTGGAATGTAAAAGCTAGGGAAAAATAATGTAAGAATATAGTTTTCATAATTTATACATCAATACAAATATCGTATATGCATACTTTGACGATAGATCTAAAGAATATCAATAGAGAGGAACATGATACTAAAATTTGAGAAAACATATAATGGATTAGGTGAGCAGGTTAGCCTTTTCCTAGACAATGGTGAGTGAGGCAAGCTTGTCGCGACTGTTTCAAATCTACGAAAAGGGGTTTTACTTAGGGAAATATTGTTTACAATTTGGTTAGTTAACTATATTTATGCTTTCCTCACATACTATGTTATGTTTTTCTGGCCCATATATTGTCCTATAGGTTTTTTTTGTGTTCATGGCTATTAATATTTAACTTCATATAAATTAGTTATATTTTTTTATGAGAAGTATTTGAAAAGGGATATGTAGGATTTGTAACACCACTCTTTTAGAAAAAATCCTAATTCATTTAGAAGAACTAAAAATTCCATTGAGTGAACACATATTTCATTTAAAAATGGAACTAGAAAGAATAATATAGTGAAATTAATATTACATCAAGATTCTAGAGCATACGATATGGTGTTTTTGGCATCATTTGTTGTTTAGATTTTTTAGCTTTGCATCCTTGTCAATTTTTCTATGAGGAAGATTATATAGTTATTGCATGTAAATATTTTATTCATAATCAAGTAAGAGACATTTCAATAATGTGTCAAAGTATGACATTATTTAAAGACTCAATTTCATAGCTTTTTAGTCAAATTCAATGACCTATATTTTTCAAGTTATAGTTAGCATCAACTCGCATGTCATGAGGCTTAGTATTTAACACAATAGTTATTTCATCCTGGTGATGCTCACAAATGAAAGAAAACATTATGAAATATTAATAAGTATCATAGATTTAATTTATCCAAAAGAGAAAGATTATCCTAATTTTTTATTCCAATAATAAATAGACTTTAAATAGATAGTAAAAAATATTTTTTACATCAAACTAAAAGAAAAATAGCTTATTAAATTAATTTAGTTAAATTAGAACTATTTCATTCAAAAATATTTTTTAAACCTAACTCCTAAAATATCTATTTATCAAATATTTATTTTATTAATTTATCTTAAAACTTATTTAAAATGTTATTTGTTTTCGTAATTTTTTTAATTTACTATATTTATAAAAAAAACCATTCCAATGTCTTTGTCATTTTCCTAATCAAACTTGAACATCAAACATTAAAAAAAATACAGAATGCTTTAAAAAATTTTAAGCAGGTCTCAACAAACTAAACTAGCACTTTCACCTTTGAAGGGTGCAATGGTTAAGCCAATATTATTATATATATTAAATGATGTCATTTTATTGTTGATGTCGAAAGTTTTTTTTAGCCGTGAGAACTTCTGTGGGTGAGATTTGACAAAACCTGGTAGGACTTCAACCCATTGTAGCACCTTTGAATGGTCTAATGGTTAAGCTAATAGTATTATTTATATTAAATTATAATATATATTAAATGATGTCATTTTATTGTTGAATTGGAAATAATTTTTTAGCGGTGAAAACTTCTGTGGGTGAGATTTGATGAAACCTGTCGGGACTCCAACCCATTGATAATATAAGGTTCTTATATTTTTTAGTTTTCAATTTTGCTTCCTACTTTTTTTATTTTCCTTTTAACAGTTTGATCAAGAAAAAGCTAATCATTTGTTGATCTAATTTTTTACTACTTTCTATCTTTCCAATTTTAAACATCGCATTTTATAAACAATTACTATTTGAAATGTGAAGGGATATACAAACATTTACTAAATAACCTATTTGAAAAACAATCTAAATTACACTTTTTACTCCTTTTTTAAACTTGCTAATAAGCCTCAAAACTTAACTAATCCCATTACACTAGACATACATTATTGATTCTCATTACACTTCACCTTAAATCAAACCCTTCTACATTCAAGTGTCTTTTGAGGCATGAAATCTTATCCAAATTATACCTTTAAACCCTTTTAAAAATTTCATATTATGAAATAGTAGATTGCTTTAAGAGCGCATTGATGTAAACCTTTGCAAGGACTCAATTTATAACACAATATTCACACCAAATCACCCAACAAAATGTAAGGATTTAGATCCAGCAACAATATCTATGAACAATAGATGCCAAGGGGATTCCTCTTTCTCATATGGATTTTATACCTCTAAAAATTTGGACAAAAGTGATTCGACCACTCCCTAGGTAATTGGGTGGTATGAATCTCTTTCTTATGGAAATTTGGACAAAAGTGATTCGACCACTGCCATGGCAATTGGGTGGTATGAATCTATTGCTTCTTCAAACACTCTTCTTGCCAATTTCTTTCCTTCTGAGTTATTTCGTAAGAGCCATGTATACAAAAACCTTAAAAACAAAATTCCCAAACTTCTTTAAGAGACCTCTCAATTTCTCCATAGGGAGATTTCTAACCATAGTATGCAACAATTGACAAGAAAGCAGCTTTGACTTCCCAATTATTACTTTCACCAAAATAAAATTGTTGATCTAGAGTTGAGATCTGTATTCAAGTAGGACAATCAGTTGGGTAGGGTCTCTATTATTGAAAGAAATATTTAATGATATCTATGAGACTAAACTTTCTTAATTTTTGTGTGTTCTCTTTTCCATGTTGGTCCTCCTTCTTTTAATTTTTGGAAAAAAAAACTGACCATCAGGTTTATTTTTCCATCCCATGGAATTATTGAGACCACTCCTAACTTTGTAATCAATGCCCTTGGACATCTTGAAGAAGTTATCATTATAATTATATAATTTTCATGTTTTTTCCAATGGAGCTTCCTAGGCATTAGGATTTTTATGAGTGTACAAATAGTAAGTGCCTTTAGAGATCTTTCATATATTTAAGATACATTTTCTATGTTTGGATGATGAAATCCTTAGTTTTTGCTAAATACTTGAAAACAAAAATAGATTATCAAGTTGACAAATGGTAAGTGCCTTTCGAGATCTTCTCTAAATTTTTTGGAACTAAAAATTGATTTCTTGAGGATTTCTTAACGCTTGAAAACACAAATTATAAGTTCATATCTGGTTCTCTTTTTCTTTGGTGAAAATCTTCATCCTGTATCAAATATTATGAGACACTCATTGTGAAGATGAGAATAATCATCAATATTTTGGTTGGTCTTCTACAGTTTAAGATTCGAATTGGCAAGATTCTTTGGCTTGGAGAAGATATTTATTTTCAGGATCTTGGGAAAACGTTAGATCCATGGTTCAATCGATAATTTTTCAATTGTAACAGGGTATGTGAAGGATTAGTATTGAATTCTTGTCAACAAGATCAGTGAGAAATTTCATAAGGTTGGAACCTTGAAGATGAAAACCATATGATCAAGCTAGCAACATTTTGTTGCAGCCAATCCATTTTTCTTGAGAATTGCTTGATTTAAAGTATTCAAAAGTTTTTTTAACTATGAGGATCATTATCCTTGCGTGTGGGTTATTTGGACATTTGAAGAATGAATTAACATATAATTTTAATGTGATGAACATGGATTATAACTCTTGAAAATATTAATAGGAAAAGGAACACATGGAAGGGCAGAATACTAATTATAATATTGTATGCTTCCAGGGATAGACGGATAAGTATAGGATATGTGTGGGTAGATCTTGTAAATTTTAGCCTTGAATAGACAACATAAAACAATGGACTACTTGATAATGGGGGGAATTAAAAAATTATAATAGGAAAGTAAGAAGGTTGAATCATTATTTCTCACAAAAGAAAATTTAATTGAGTAGTCACCTGGTAAGTTGTTACCACTAACTCTATTGTGATGTCATTAAACTTTCCTTCTACAATGCAAGACCCTTGAGGATGCATCCATTTAATTTTACAATTCTCAGTCTCCTTAAAATTGAATTATTTAAATATACCTCTAGATTTATCCTACATTAAAAAAGGAATGGTATGGAAGTAAATGTGTGGAGATAACATAACATGTCAACAATAAAAACATAACAAAGGAGAAATATTATCAGAGGGTAAAAGTACAAACCCGTGTCATACTTTTATAAAGGAAAAGGAGCACAACATGCAAATTGTTCAACTTTAACGACATAAAAAGTGGCATTTGTATTTAGAATTTGAGGATGATGTAAACTAAAGAAATGTGTAAAAATGGATTAAGTTTATGTCTATAATTTTTTTAAAAAAATTGAACAAGAATGTATATAGTTTTTTAATTTTTGAAGTCCATTTTTCCATTGCTGAAAACTGTTAAAAATCTAGGGTCTAGTTCCCTCCAAACAAGTATATGAAAATAATCTATTTTTCCCCTGATTTCAAAATATGTTATAGATAAAATGTATAGCTAGTGCAGAAAAGAAGAAAGATTGGTTTTCAATGTATATTTTC
>MU224933.1:3534183-3544794 GCA_018584345.1 Thuja plicata | reverse complement strand
GATCTAATTTTTTTTATTATAAAGTGAAAAAATAGATCTGAATTGTTTTAAACCTTAATTGAAATGAAACATTTACCTTGGAATATAGCAGATCTAGAAATTGTTGTTTTCTGATGTTTGTGTTAGGTTTCAGGAAATTTTGCAACCAGACGTGGAACAGAAATGCAGAGATGGACAAAACCAAATTTTTTTTTTCTTTTTTGAGTTAGGTCGACCTTGTCCCGAATGTGGGGGCGCTACTATAGCCCAAAATGTTGACCTCAACCTGCACTGCTCCGACGAAAATTCTGTTCGCGAGTCCCAAAAGTTGGCCGAAAAGGGTATCCAAATTTCCTCTTAAATTTGTTGTCACGTACCTATTCCTGCAAGAAAAATGGTTTTGTTTGTTGGGGGGAGGGGTTTGCCTTGGTCAAACCCCAGTTTTGGAATTAACCTTAAAATATAATTGAAATTGCATAAATAAACAAAGAAAATAAATCAATTCACCTTGCTTGTATAGAAACCCTTGTGGAGGATTCAAATCCTTGAATCCACAAGTATGTATGTGTCAAATCGATGTAGAATGTAGAATGTAGAATGTAGGATGTCTCAAATTAATTTCTTGTAGATCTTCAACACAACTATTGAATGGATATTGGAATAGGAAGAGGCTAGTATGGATGTGGATAGAGAAATCTTCAATAAGAGGGCTCCATAGAGCTAGAATCCTTCAATGGCTACTAATGGATCTCCTTTATGAATTGAATGCTTGAATGCTTGAGAGTTGATGACTGCTTCAATAGATTATCCATCATTTGCATAAGTGATCATGTTCTTTCACGTGTATGTCTTCTTCAAGTCTTGCTTCTTAGCTTGTCTTTTACACTTAGAGAAAATGAGAGGAGAAGGCTTCCTTATATAAAAATATAGGGAACAATCTTATACAGAGGCCTACATAGGAGAATTAAGTTCTACTTAGACCTATAACCTTAGAAGTTGACCTATATTAAATATAATTTCAAGAATCATTGCCTCAAAGACCAAAAGAGCCGACCCAGAAGCGGGAATTAAATCTTTCTAAAGCCTGACATCCAGAAACCTTGGAAACTTGAAATTTAGACCCTAGGTCAGGGTCAAGGTCAACCTTGACCTAGGTTAGGGTCAAGGTTGACCTTGAACCAGAAGGTCAACCTTGACCCTGAGGTCAAGAAACTTAAATCTGTAGATCAGGGTGCTAGAAAGAGGCTAGAAAAAAGTAGAAAAAGGGGTAGAACAGGGGTAACATCCATATCCAATTCAAAGACCCATTCAAGGCCCTTCACATGACCCAAAAATACTTACTCGGAGGGTTAAATTAGTACAAAATGAAAGTGATTCCATTTTCCAATGATACATTTAGCCCCCACTTTAGCAAGAGTATGGACTCGATGCAAACTCTTGGTAAAGGAGATAAAAAAAGAAAGATAATCTTATTGAAATCAAAGGGACAAAATAATCCTCAAGCCCCTAGGGACTCAAGTCCTTCTCAACCCGAAGATTATGATAAGAAAGACATTACCAGTCAAAGAAAACAAAAGAGAGAGGGTGTGATTACCTCACCCAATGAGAACCTATGTCTCATTGTGAATCACACAAGGAAAATAGTGCAACTAGAAAGATGAAGTTGAACTACCTAGTGAATGTGGCTACTCACTAGTCAACCCATCAAGGTTTTACCCTTAGGAATGTTCTACTCAAAAAGGGAAAAGCCAAAACATAAAGAGATCTAGTATTAAGGACACCTTCCAACCTTAAGGGATCAAAATATTGTAAATTTAAACTAAAGGGATCAAGAGATCCTATAAGGTAAAAATCCATACTTTAAGGATTAGTCTCTAGTCCATAAAGGGAGAAAACAAATTTTAAGATTGAAATTATTTTGAAAGCGTGTGTGTGCAAAAAGGTGAGTAGAGTGTATGCCCCCACATTAAAGTCATTGCTAACATTTTAATAGGAGCAATGGCTTTAATGGAAACATAAACAACTCCATTGATTACATTTCCACTACAAGATGCCCCCAAGTGAGGAAAAATCAAGGGAAATACCACATAAACATACAAAGAACATAGAAGGGATCTACCTACCATGGGGTCAGTATGATAATAAGATAATATATGTATATCTAGATATAATATTATTGCAAATGAAATGACATCATTCCCCAAAGAAAGTAGAACTACAATCATAATGGAGGAAAGAAAATGCAAGAGTTACGAAGAAGATTCTTTTCAGACCAAAACATGGAGACCAAAAAGAATCAGTGCTACCATGTCACAAATCCAAGCGGACTACACACGAAAAAACATTTATGAACAATAGCACAAGTACAAAAGAACATGAAAACAATATATAGAAGAATATATATATATATATATATATATANAAAAATATATATATATATATATATATATATATATATATATATATATATATATAGAGAGAGAGAGAGAGAGAGAGAGAGAGGAATTGTACAATAGGTTTGATTCATTTATCACCTTGCACCAACAAAGTAACAAGGGTCGTATAAAATAATCTAAATTTTTTTTAGCAAACACATTACATGAGAAGCACAATACAACAGGAAAACACATAAAAGGCTACCATGGAGGACATGCCAATCAAGTGAATCACCTACTCTCCCCATCTCAGTTTATATCATTTAGGGAAGGTGGGCAACTCACAAGAGGGACTATATCCAACACAGTGGGAATAATAGCCAATTCCAAACAAGGATCCTCTTAATAATCATGATGTTTGATACTAGGTGTAATTATCAGTTGTGTGGAAAGCATATGAGGTAAATCAATATCAATATCAATATTCTCATATTTATCATTAGCATCAATAGGATCATCAAGAGTATCTTCTTCATCAAGATTAATCAAAATAGAATCTAAGATGCGAATAGAATCATCAGAATCATTCATCTTAACATCATTATTAACATTAACTTCCTCTAAAACATCAGGCATAGGCTGGTCAAAAGAAGGTAAATAATTTCAAAAAATAGAGGCACGGGTCCTAGGGTGAGCTCGATGCTTCTTACGATGTTCATAGGAATATTTGTTATGTTTTGTCTTGTTTGAAATATGTTGCGAACTAGGAGGAACAAAAATTGGTTCCTTAACAAGTTCTATAGGAGGATTAGTAGGACTCTCAGTAGGATGAAAAGAAACACTAGGAGCTTGATTAACAGAACTAGAATCAATGGATAAAGGAGGTATGGAAGGCCTACACAAATGACAATGGTTAAGAGCTATCTGAGGCATTTTTAACTCAAGAATCTTGTGATGTTTATAGGCTTGATATGAGCAGAAAAGGTAATCAGGTCGAGAAGAATGTGGATTAGGTAATGAAGGCCAAAAGAAGTCAAGGGTAGCACAATCCCTAGGCCTAGAAGGTTGATATTAACTATGATTAATCATTTTCACCTCTTCATCCTGAATGAAATTAATACACTTGTGGATAGGAGAAGCAACGACAAGCATGACAGTCAACCAAGGAAAACCAAGCTTAACTTGAAATTGATTAGAAGTAGGGACAACAACTAAGGTAGTGTCCATAATTTTACAACAAAGTTTAATAGGTATGTTAATAGAACCAAATGATGCATAGAGAAAACCATTACAAGTTTGGATCCACACATCAGATGTATCATAATAATTGTGTTCTAAGTTCTTCATAAAAAGGTTTTCCTCAGTGATCACATTGAATAAGCAAGTAGGATCAACTAGATAAGCACGCATAGGTATCTTAGAAATCCTAGAATAAATGTAGAGGGGACCATCAGGATCTTTAATGATCTCATAATAATCAAAGGTGATCAAGAGTTCCCGAGGTCTTTTATCCTTAGGTTGTTTTGAAGGTTTAGACTGAGCTTTCAGTTGAGGTTGAGGTGTAACTTGAAGCTGAGGTTGAGATGGAGGAACTTGAATAGGAGGTTGAGATTGAGGCTAGGGTGGAGATACAGGTTGAGACAAAAAAACATGCTCCACATGGTTTACAATATGATTGAGATCATCCATCTTTGAATCATAAACAATATCCACATAAGATGACTGAATAATGGTATAAGTATCATGTGTAGGCAAATGATTCATATAGATTTAGAGGTTTTGATTAGGAGGAGAGATATATTTGTTCCCACTACCATCAAAATTATCAATAGATAAAGTATTAAAATCAATTAATTCTTGAACCTTATGTTTTAGAGAATAACACTTCTCAGTATTATGACCATTCTAACAATGGTATTGACAAAAGGCTTTGGGATCAAAGGATTTTGATTCCATCGTTGTAGGAAGAAGAGGTCGAATAGGAGGAAAAGTAATCATATTATCAATCAACAATTTACTCATATTAGAATATAAAGATTCAGAAAGAGGAGTAAACATGCTATTTAAACAAAAAGTTGTGGATGCAAAAGTCGCATTGTGGGATGCAACAACTTGATCAATAACTGCATTTGCTTGTTTATTGATTTTGACATAGTTGTTAGGCTTTTGAAACTTGTTGGGATTAGGAGAAACATCACTCGTATCAAATTGAATAGGAGCCATTGTAGTGTTTCTCTCAAATTGACTCACTTGTAATTGATAATGATGAAGTGCATGACAAAGTTGTTGAAAAGAGGTAAATTCAGTAAGCAGAATCTTATCTCTAATATCCTTTTGCAAATATGAAATAAACATATGCTAAATATCAATATCAGGAATAGGATAAGAAATGGGAGCATATAAATGCTTAAATCTAACAATAAATTCACTCAAATTTTCTTTAGTATTTTGTTTATAATGCATCAAATCAGTTAAGGGTACTTGCGGACCAATGTTATTTTGGAACTATTGAATAAAGGTATTAGCAATTTTTGGAAAAAAATCAATAGAATAAGGAGGAAAGGAACAATACCATTGCAAGGCCTTACCACGACACATTCTAGTAAACAACTTGGCTAAAATCCTATGTTCATGAGCATAGTCACTACAAAGGATTTGAAATGTTTTAACATGAGTGACAGGATCTCCCTTACCATTGTAATTCTAAGATGAGGCATATCATCTTGCCGAGGGACAAGAGCATGAATAATGTCTCATGATAAAGGACTACCTATGTCACATGTAGGAATACTAAAATTGGATTGAGTTAAGGATGCAAGTTGTTGTTGTAAGAGGACACAGTTTGAGCCAGACTAATGATGGTGGAACCATTAGAAGAAATAGGAGGCATAGAAACATTAGGAACACTAGGAAAAGTGTAGGAAGTGGTGGGAATAGAAGACACAACTAGTGGAACACTTGAAACCACAATTAGAAGAAGATTGGAATAGGTAAAAGGAACACTATGGTATGAAGGTTGTGAGGTAGGTAGAGATACCAGTGGAACACTCACATGAAGAGAGGGAAGTGGAATATTTAAAGCTAGATTATTGGAAAATGTAAGAGATGTAGTCACTAAAGGAGGAGTATAAGTAGGATTGCTAGGTAGAGAAACAAAAGAAGGTTCCACAGTAGTGACAGGAGGAGTAAATCGTAAATCTTGAGCTTCTTGAGCTAAAGGTTTAACATTTAAATGCACAAGATGAGTAATTCCACACAAGAGATTAACACCTTGATCACTATCACGATGGAATTTGTGAAGAGCCTATATATCTTGAATAAGCCAATTTCCCATTTTATCAAGTTCAGTTGACAGTTTTTGGACTTGTTCAGGAAGAAATCTTAAAGCATCATCCTTATCATGAGATGAGTGAGAAGAGTTATGCTCTGTAGAAGGATTGGAATCATGAGCAATCAAATTATCATCCAGGATCCTAAGGAAAGGAGAGGAAGACTTAGGATCAAAGGAACCCATAAGTCTGAGACTTCTTCTAACCAGGATATTATAAGTAGGACTAGAGGTAGTAAAGCTCATAAACCAATATAATGTAAATGAACTAAACTAAGAAAATGTAAATGCAAGAACATAAAAGAAGGCTAATCTAATATGCATGCAAGATCTAGGATGAAATTTTACTTGAACACCAAATAGAAAGAGTTGTCTATCACGGGTTCACCAAAATGTAGTATATGTGTGTGTGTGTGTGTGGTGTTGATGGAAATGTGTAGCCTCCTAATCCAAGACAAGGAGATCCCAATTGATTAATCGAAAGGAGACGATCAATGGAAAAAGGAATAGTTATGGATAAAGAGGGGAAGAGGATCTAATTTCTTAATTATAAAGTGAAACAATAGATATGAATTGTTTTTTATATTAGCAACAATAGATATGAATTGTTTTAAACCTTAATTAAAATGAAAAATTTACCTTGGAATATAGCAGATCTAGAAATTTCTATTTTTTGACGTCTATGTTAGGTCTCGGGAAATTCTACAACTGGATCTGGAATAGAAATGCAAAGACAAAAAAAACCCAGAAATCTTTTTCTTTTCTGAGTCAGGTCAACCTTGACCCAAATGCGGGGGCACAATTGTACCCCAAAATGTCAACCTCGACCTGAACTACTCCGATAGAAATTTTGTTTGCGATTCCTAAAAGTTGGTCAAAAAGGGTATCTAAATCTGCTCTTAAATTCATTGTCATGTACCTGTACCTGCAAGAAAAATTGTTTTATTTGTTGGGGGGGTTCGACTTGGTCAAAATCCAATTTTGGAATTAACCTTAAAATATAATTAAAATTGCATAAATAAACAAAGAAAATAAACCAATTCACCTTGCTTGTATAGAAACCCTTGTGGACGATTCAAATCCTTTGATCCACAAGTATGTATGCGTCAAATGGATGTAGAATGTAGAATGTAAAATGTAGGATGTCTCGAATCAATTTCCTATAGATCTTCAACACCAATCTTGAATGGATCTTGGAATAGGAAGAAGCTAGCATGGATGTGGATGGAGAAATCTTCAACAAGAGGGCTCCATAGAGTTTAAATCCTTCAATAGCTACCAATGGATCTCCTTGATGAATTGAATGTTTGAATGTTTGAGAGTTGATAATTGCTTCAATAGATTATCCCTCATGTGCATTAGTGATCATGTTCTTTCATGTGTATGTCTTCTTCAAGTCTTGCTTCTTAGCTTGTCTTTCACACTTAGAGAAAATGAGAGGAGAAGACTTTCTTATATACAAATCTAGGGCTCAATCCTCTAGAGAGGCCTACATAGGAGAATTAAATTCCACTTAGACCTATACTCTTAGAAGTGGACCTATATTAAATATAATTTTAGGACTCGTTTCCTCAAAGACCGAAACAACCGACCTGGAAGCGGGAATTAAATCTTTCCAAAGCCCAACAATTGGAAACCCCAGAAACTTGAAATATTGACCCTAGGTTAGGGTCAAGGTAGAATCTGACCTAGGTCAGGGTCAATTTCAACCTTGACCTAGGTCAGGGTTGAGGTCAACTTTGACCCAGAATGTCGACCTTGATCCTAAGGTCAAGAAACTCAAATCTTCAAATTAGGGTGCCAGAAATAGGCCAAAGAGAAGTGGAAAATGACGTAGAATAGGGGTAAAAGTGATATCCAAGTCAAAGA
Organism: Thuja plicata; assembly: GCA_018584345.1. Lineage (NCBI taxonomy): Eukaryota > Viridiplantae > Streptophyta > Pinopsida > Cupressales > Cupressaceae > Thuja > Thuja plicata. Next base: position 3,537,243 of record MU224933.1, on the reverse strand, counting down.
CCCATTCAAGGCGTTTGACATGAGCCCAAACCACTTACTCGGAGGGCTAAACTAGTCCAAAATGGAAGTGCTTCCATTTTCCATTGATACAATAATTATCTTGAGGGCCAACTTGTTCCCATCTCCATGCATATTTATTTGATAAAGAAATTACAAAGAATAACAAATAATTTTTACCAGCTACATCGATAGATTGATATTAGGGGGATTGTATGTTGGCCAACACCAAGTATTGAGGACAGTAACATTCAAATCAAATTCAATGTGAATGTCTTCTCTCTTAAGATGTGCCACAAATTTAGTTTGGTTATGCTTTGCTCGAGAGAAGTTCCTAACCTGGGATGGATCCCAATGACTTGAGTGAAACAAAACCTTTGTTCCTAAACCTACTTTCAAATATTTTCTTTCAAAGATTTGAAGTGAATAGTATTTAAGGTAATCTTCAACAATAAACACAAATTAAGACTCTTATAATGCTTTCAAAACCTAATCTTTCTTTCAAAGATTTAACGTGAAAAATATTCGAGATATCCTTTAACACTAAATACAACTTAAAATTCTAATGATGCTTTCAAAGATTTGAAGTTGAAGTGAAAAATATTAAACACTACTAAAAATAAGTTATAACCTTAATCTTTCTTTCAAAGATTTAAAACCGAATACAAGTTAATAACCCTAATCTTTCATTCAAAGATTTGAATTAACAATATAATATGACTAGTATAATTTCTTTCAATAATCATAAAAAATTGTATAAATTAAAACTTCTTTTATTCAAAATCGTATTTTATAAAATAATCTCCATAAAAGTTTTCATTCATAAATTTATGCAAAACTTTATTAGATTATTTACTCTTAAAAAGCCATGTTATGAATTGGTCAATCGAAAAATTTATAAAAGAGAAAGAGAAGCAAATGAAAAGACAGAGACAAGAGTCTAAATTTTAAAACATCAATTAGGAATGCTCACATGCAAGAAAAATAACGAGTGAGGAGGAAATTAGAATAAGATGATGAAGATTAACAACTACAATGCATTGCATTTTGAAAATCAACCCATAATGAAGAGTAGTAGTTAAGGAACTTACCACAAAGAATCAAAGGCATTCCAATGGTTCCCTGACAAAACTCATCTTAACAATATTGAGTGAGAGAAATTCCAATGTTGTTGTGGCTCCATGAAGAAAAGAAAATACTCCTGAACTCTTCATCTCCTGTCTTTCTCCATCATCGTGATGTCTTACCAATTGAATTTAGGTAGCATTTTCACTTATTGCTTTTACAGTCATCTGTTCTCAAGCATATCAACGTTTGGATCACATTTTACATCTGCTCTAAACCATATCACAATTTTGGGGGTTCTTCAACCATGCTTTCCCGCCCTTGACACAAATTTAGGGCATCAATTTAAGAAATATCAACATCTGGGAATCTAGTATCTACTAATGATTTCACCTTTTGGAAGGAAAGAAAATATATGCCTAAATGAGCATGGCTGGCAAATATGAGTGGCTCTTGGTACAAAAGTGATTTGCTGCAGTACAGACGTCTTTATATAAGAGTGACCTTGCAACAGGGCATGTAAATTGTTTGATAGAATGGTTTAAAGAAACTGTTGTCTGCTAGAGAGATCATCTTAACACACCGAAAAGATTTCGTTTAAAATGCAAAATGTGTAGAGATAGTTATGGCATGTGTTCTCTTTTGCATGCAGGCGATGTGTCATACCTCATAACTCCAATTTTTTTTCAATATGTTCTGCAACAAATTGCCAGATATCAAAAGCATGCTTTTTGTGGTCATCGATTTTATATATGTGGCAGGTGACGTGGCTTGTGGAAATTAAAAAATGTTTTGCGTCTATTATTTTCCATGGCGTTGGGCCTGCTTTTATTCAGATCCAGCTATTTTCCTGGTAACAGTTCACAATTAGGCTATTCAATTTGGGAAGACTTTTCGATTTGACTCACCGTTCACATTTTTTTTTAAACCGACAGATATTCCCGGCATAAGACAACCTGAAAATCCTAACATTCTGGCCGATGGCTCGCCCAAAGTAAGCCTATCGGCTTAGTTAGTATTTTCTTCATACTTCAAATTAATCTTACCAAAATATTAAATATCAATGTATTTAGAGACTATGTGATTAGTAAACTTAAATCGTGCTATCCTCTACCTACTTCCCTCCATCTTGGCAATTTGTAGTTATTACAGCCAAGTCTAAATATAGCCATCAAAGAAGTTGGTACGCATTCTTGTTGTGGTGAATGAAAAAGATATTGTTATATTCGGCTTTGACGACAGCAATGTATTCTACTGCATAATGTTTCCCTTCAAAAATACTTATATTTCTGGCTTACCCAGCTACGAAAAGCCAAATGATGACCCCACACGTATTCTTCTTAAAATAGTTCCAATTCCTCACTCATATATAATGCAAACAGCTATTTTATTAATCTGATCTCCTCGTGAGGTTTGTCTACCCTAGTTTGAATCCGAGGAGTCCATATTGTCGGTGCAATGAATTTTTTTTTGTGATATCGTGTTTTGCATCTAGAACTAAAATTGAATGAGCTAAAGTCAATGTCAACAGCTCCTTGAAGGCTTCAACTCGTTATCATTGCCCATTTCAACGAGAGACTCGACAGTGCGCAAATTACCAGCTGTTTCTCTCAATTTCAGAATACTGTTCTAAACGGCAGACGTCAGATCAATTAAGAATTGTTCCAAATGATGGATTGTTTGTAAGCCTTCAACTTGACGTGGTCGCTCACGCGGGAAGATAACATATTTTTAATACATCAATGCATATAAAAACGCCACACCCCAACCTCATAAAATCACTCCACTGCACTACATGCACTGCAGCATCAACAAAAAATGGTTGTTCAGAGGGCACAGCATTTGGATACAATGGCATTCTTAATTACTGTGGTGCTCTTCATGGTGGCCTTGGCTTCAGCTGAATACGACCAATACTCATCTCCTCCACCTTCATATTATTACAAATCTCCCCCTCCAAAGTCTCCTTCACCCCCTCCTCCATATTATTACACATCT
>MU224933.1:3488172-3518285 GCA_018584345.1 Thuja plicata | reverse complement strand
GGGGTAGGGCTCATAGTTCTCTAGGGGTTGGACAGGGGGGTGTTAGCGGTCGGGCTCATACAGCCTTCCGAGGAAACCTTTCTGGAATTTGTGGATTGGGAGGCATTTTCTGTGAGGGAGATATTTTTGGAGGTCGTCTCCAGCATCTTGATTTTGCATTACTCTTTGGAAATTCTGTTAGACCTCGTTCGGCCAGACCCGCTAAGATCCACCTCTAAATTGACAAGGGTTTCAGTAATTTTCTATTTTTTTGGCTTAAAATCTGTCTCGAGTGTGCTGTCAACCCCTTTTTCTTCCATGCAATCCATAGAGTCTGAAACATGAGAGTCGTCCAATCTATCCAACTTATGGGTGGGGATCTTAATACTTTTTTTCTGGGATTTTTTCTCAGACTTCGCAGGCCCCTATGTTATACGGATGGACCGGGAGGAGGAGTTAGAGGTCTTTTCGGCTTTTTCAGTGGGTGTTTCCTAGGGCATCATCTGAATAATCAGAGGGGGTTGAGGTGTCGGGCAAATGGCTTTGTGGAACTAGAAGAGACAGAGGAGGAGGCCTTGGTGGAGGATGACTCTGTCCGGGTTGCTTTTAATATCAAGGATATTGCTTTCAATGGAATGCAAAAGATAAAATGGAATGGAGATTAAATCTTTATTCCTAATGTTATTCAGGAACGGAAGGTGGTAGTTGTAGAAGACCGTAAACTTACCTTCGAGAGTGAAGTACTTCAGGATAATGAGACAGATTTTAGGCCAAAATTCTGAAAGCTCCTCTCTATTGAAGCCCCCCTGTTTTCTGATCGGCAGCTCTCCTTCTTTGAAGAATTGTTTAAGGCTGGTAGGGTTTGGAGTCCGACTAGTTTTTTTGTACTTTCTCCCCACCATAGGGAGCCTTGTAGCCTCAGCGATGACCTCCTCATTTAGATGAAAATGGATTCCACCCACCAAAATATTTATGTTGTTCCACGATGAAACAAACTATTTTGATATTCTCTCATCATGGCCTCCCTTCATACGTTCCATGAAGCCCCAAATTCCAGATTCCTTTCAATAGTGGGTGACCAGTGGATCAGAAGTAAAGAATTCATCTATATTATCGAGTTTGATATAGAGAATATTACCCCCCATATCAAAGGTCTGGTCTGCACTCGTCGAAATATCTTTGAGGAGCCGACAGTAGTTGCATGCCATAAAAAACCGCTCATTTTTACAAATCCATTTCAAAAAATGCATATACATACCCTGCCGGTTTTGGGGATTTCGGAGATCCGGCTCCGTACTGACATATCTATCAAATCCCTGGGTAACATAAATAGTAATAATAGCATTACTATCCATAATCGCCAAAAATTCCTTTTTACACTGCCATCGATCACACCACATGAACAAAAGGTAATTATTGAACTTTATGGGGCTTTGGTTTTTGTCTTTCATAATCACCCAGGTAACTCAAAATTGCCAACACGTGATCGAGGAAGGAAATGTAATGAAGAATCCAGCCTGGCACATTTAGACAATTGTCTTCATTTCCTCCTTGATGATATGCTGAGTCATCAGAGGTAAATCACCAACTATCAACCAACTATTAAGCTTGGTTTGTTTTAACCCCATAGCCGTCAGAGAGTCAGCCACAGAGTTACCCTCTCTGTAGGTATGTTCTATAGATATGTGTTGGAAGCTCTCCAGAAGCTCACGAACCTCCAAAATAATGGGACTAGTCTGCCACCCAGCACTCGCACCACTTCTAACTGCCTCTATTATAACTTTGGAATCACCTTCAATTTCCAGCTGATTAACGTTCATCTATTTTGCAAGTTTAATCCCCCAGAGAAGAGAAGTCCCTTCCACCTGGGTGATAGTACAGTTATTGATAGGTCTCATATAAGCTAGAAGGCAAGTGCCATGGTGGTCTCTCAGCACTCCTCCCCCACCGTGCCCAAGGTTGTTAACTACCCCATCAAAATTTAATTTTATCCTGCGTCTAGGAGGGGTAGTCCATTTGGTGGCTTTCCTAACATTCATTTTTGTGCTGTCAAACCTAGAGAACCCACTCAAGAGGTTCCAACGTTCCACTATCTTAGCTTCCCAGGCAACAGGAGGGCTAGGAGGGAGCTTCCATTTAGCCCAATCTTGTTGACTAGGTCAAAAAATCAAAATTAAAAAAAGGGCATTTAATGATTAGCTTTCACTTATTTTACACATGTTCAATGCATGATATGAGTTGTCATTTAGATTATTTTCTGATTATTATTTCTCCTAACAATCTATTTTTAGATCTAACCACTAATGTTTGTTGTTTGTTGTTTGTTGTATTTTTCATATTTTTATTTCTGAAATAGCTTAACATGTGGTTTGCAGGATGTTGAAAAGAAGACTCAAATAAAGACTAGTAACAAATCATCTTGCAGGTTCCCTTGATCGATAGCATGCTAAACTTTGTGCTTGCATTTCACTTTGTTTTATTACAATAGGAACCCACCTTCAAGACTTCTAAAATGAACTTCTATTTTGGTATTTTAGGAATGGCAATGATGTTAGGAAACTATGCTCTTGCCCTTTTGGGATGATAAAAAATCTAGAAGCATTGTTGTCATTTTCTCATGTGTTTGAAGTATATTTTAGATTGTAATCCTAAGAACTATGTGAATGTATACTCTCCCCTTGCCTTTGTGGATCTTGGGTGCAAGAGAAACTCATATAATTCTTCTAGTGTGGCTACCTCCCAAGTGGTTTAATAGAGCCAGTGAGAGTGGATTTCCCAACAGGTAATAGGTTAAAGCCAAGCCCTTCCAAACCAATATATAAAAAATGCCATTGTGATTAGTATCATAGTGGACAGGTGTGAATTCGTTATGGCAACCAAAATCTCTAGTACCCTAGTGGTGCATTAAAATCACTACATTGTTAAGGTGAAAACCTTGCTTTGAAAGGATAGGGAGAGCCCCCTTAATTGGGAAAATGACTTGATCACAACCACCTAAATGGATGCCTTGACTAAAAACTTTGTTTTAGTGACCAAAAACCCTCTATCTGTTGGCGAGGAAAGTCATAGATCGACTAAGACGTCCCACATTTTCACAGCTCTTAGTAGAGACAACGGTCCTTTGGGAAGTGATTCATTTGGGATTCAAAGCTTGGTGTGTCTGAGAAGTGAGTGCACTATAAGGAGGAGTCCATGCCTCCAAGCTTCTAAGTTGTCCTCTATGAGTAGATGTGGCTAAACTTTGGTTCAAATGGGAATTCAATAGATATTTCCCAGTCTTACCTAGGATGTGGAGTGACTATTCTATTTACAATGAACAATTTTCTTAATGTGTCTTACGTGAGTGAAACATCAAAACATACACCAAACATCAAGAAAAACATCAAAATGATCAAGAAATTTTCATTCTTAAGTGTCAAACTGTCAACTTGCCCAATTTTATATCCTATCATTTTCAGTCTTCCTTGGTTGATAGATCAGATTAGGTCACTTACGTTGTTGTTAGAAGCTTGTTTACACTTTGGATTCTTGCATTTTGACCTCTTGAACTAGTAATATTTGATTTCACAAGTGAAATTTCTTGGAGTTGGTAAGATATAAATCATCCTTGTTGAGAAGATAAACCTTTAGATTCTTTGATAACACACTTGGATATTTTTGGTAATCTCTTGTCCATTCACTTTCATACAAATTCAATTTCAATCAATATAACTTGGGTAAATCATCCTCCTAATCCATATGTGTTAGGGTATTCACTAGTTCAATGGGCACCTCTGTGGCAGTGTTGGTTTACAACCCTTGCAAAATTCTATCTTATCACCTCTCTTTCAGACAAGTTAATGCCTTTACTATCCTAGTTTGGTACCAACTTTTCTTAGGGTCATCCTATCAGCTAGTACCTTTTCTTTCATGCATGTTACAACAAGATATCAAGTAGATCAAGGAAAACAACCTCAAGTAGTCTTTAACCAATTACCCTTAGTTCAAACTTGCCAAAAATGTAAGGGAAAATAACCCATATTTGATCAATCACCTAGGAGAAAATCATAAGTTTGGTTTGATTCTAAGAGTCACCTTAGCAAGTTGGGTACACCCTTAGCATCTTCTTGATCGGATATGGATATGAGTTACACAATGACTCAATGAGAGACGGAAGACATGGATAAACACCTTGATAACATATTTGCAAAACATAGACATACCATTTTGTTTGTTGGTTCCTCTCATAACAGTCGACCAATTTCACCCCTTATCTCAACTATATATTTAGATGCACACCAAAGGGCTAAGAGAGGTAAGAGGCAAGCCTATCAAAATGAGCAATCACAACATGAAAACCAAGATGATGAACTTTATGACACTCGCATAAATGCAACATAGACCAATAATATATTTCAACATTCAAGACCAAGTTCACCGCTCAAAACATCATTAATATACACGAGTGAAAGACTTAAGAGAATTGAGTGTGAAAAGAAAGCCTCCCTAGATGAACAAGCTAAAAAGGAAGATAAATTTATAATCCTAGAGTTGTAGAGTCAAACCTTTTTGGAAATAGAAAAGAAATCCCTTCAAGAGGAGCAAGATAGACTCTTGGCTTAGCGACTTAATGATCATTTTCATTACATACATGTTAGTGGTGGAAATAACTCTCCTCCATCCACTCCTCCTGAGACTCCACAAAGTGGAAGATGTTCAAGGATGCCATCATGATCTCCTATCCCTAGAGGAATAAGGGCTTCAAGATATAATAAGTATAAGAGATGAAAACCTCCTAGGAACTCAAAACAACATTCACAACATGCTCATCATGGTTCACAATATGGGGGTAGTAGCTTGAGTTTTGACCTCACTTGCCAAGACTTCATGAAAATGCAACAAGAACCACTCTTCTAGTAGTATGTGAAGAAATATTTAGAGCAAAACAAAGAGAAGTTCCTAGAGAGTTTAATCAACAAGGGTGCTAGAGTCCCCTACAACTTTGATGTGGACAAAAATATTAAGAAGCAAGGCCCATCTCAAGAAGAGGAGATCAAACAACTTAAGAGAATGATGAAAAAGATGTTAGCACCCCAAAATTCATTCTCACTTGATTCAATTTGTCCTAATCCTTTTGAAAAAAGTGTTAACATGAAAGAGTTCCCTAGAAAGGTTGAGATCCCTCAATATGAAAATTATTATGGGAATGGAGATCCACATGATCACATGTGCCAATTTTATACCACAAGTTTTGAGTTTCGTCAAGATGACTCATACCTCATGAGATTGTTCCTAGGGAGTCTTAAGGGTCAAGCAATGGAATGTTTCACCAACATAACTCCTCCTGTTAAGACTTTCAGAAAGCTTGTCCATAGATTTGTTCAACACTTTGCATACAACATTTCAAGATATATTACCATGTTGGACTTATACAGTTTAAAGAAAAGGAAAGGGGAATCCTTTGTCACTTTCTTGCAAAGGTGGAGATGACAATGCTCTCGCTACTCTAGAACCATTCCTAAAAATGAAAATATTGACAGCCTTGTTAGCAACTTGGTTCCTAAAATGTGGTATGAAGTTAGAAAGATGGTTTTTGATTCCTTTGACACCATGGTCGAAACTGCATATAGGATTGAGGATGTTTTGAAAGAACAAGTAACTTTGACCAAACATGGAAACAACAACAACAATGGTCAAAACAACAACAACTCTAACAAGGATAAAGGGAAGAACTCACGCTGGAATAGGAACAAACAAGTGGTTAATGATGGATTTGTGGACTCCTCCCAACCCAAAGATCAAATTGTGCTCCGCTTGTCTAGTTTTGTTCAAGCCATGAATCTTAATACATCTAATCAACAAGAGAGCAAGTCAAGATACTAAGATAATCCTAAGAAAGAAACACATCAATTTTTGAAACTTGGTGACTCATATGAGGATGTCCTGAAAACACTCATTACCAAAAACCTTGCGCATCCTCATGATCCCGTGAAACATTATATACCTGATGTTAAGCCACATTGGTGGGATGAGAAGGCCTTTTGCAAGTTTCACAATGGCATTGGACATGACATTGAAAATTGTTGGAAACTCACGCATATTATTCAAGATCTCATTGGGAGTGGAAAAGTTAAGATAGATTGATTGAACACCAACCTTGATTATAAGTCATTCAAGGAACCATTTCCCAAGTATGAAAAGGGGGAAACCACTAAATCTAAGAATGGCAAGGCTGAGATCAATTACACTTACACAGATGTGGAGAATACTATCAATATTCTTGAATTTGTAGAAGAAAATGTCAATATGATGAGGGGTAAAGATCCCTATGGTTATGATCTAGACATTGACTCTCCTCCTATCTTTGATGAAGATCTTATCATGGTGCTAAGGGTTCCTGAATCTAGAGTGTCCTCACAAACCCTCAATGCTGTCACACAAAGTCAACATGTCATTGTCATTAGTGGACCCAATTCAGGTCAATCAAGTAAACCTAAGCAAGTGGCATCCAAGAATGTCACCTCAAAACCAACAGTTAATCCTAAGTCAAGCTATAGTCTTGTTGATCATGTGCAAAGAACCCCAGCTCATATTTTGATCTTTGAGCTCTTAGAGTTGTACCTAGGACACAAGCAAGTCATTGAGGATGATTTGTGCATGACAAACGTCCCCAACAACTTAGATGTCGGTCAATTCTAGAACATGGTTAATCACATTGCTAGCCCTCATTAACTTACCTTTTTGGAGGATGATGATAAAGCCTTGAGGCACCCACACAATGTTTCTCTTCATATTGAGGTCATGATCCATAGAAATCATGTTAGGTGCGTGTCGGTCAATGGGGGTGTTGGGATTAATAATATTTTCCTTTATTCTTTTGAAAGAGTTGGGTTATTCTAAAAAACTCATAGATACCAGGAAAAGGGTCACCATCAAAGCCTATGATGAGGCAGAAAGAAGTTCCAAGGGGTTGGTAGTCCTTCATGTTAGGATTGGCCTTGTTGAAAAAGAAATCTTATTTCAAATAGTTGATGCTGGTCCCCTTGCGTATAATATCTTACTTGGTAGACCGTGGATTCATGATATGCAAGCGGTACCATCTACCTATCATCAGTGTGTTAATTTCCCCTACAATGGAATAGAGATTTGTACACCTGGGGATAACACTTTATCTGTTAACTCAATTTTAGCAAGAACTCATGTTCCCCTCAATAGAGAAGAAGAAGACTTTGATGCAACCTTAGCTGAATGTAAAGACAAGCTCAAATCAATAGACCTTAGCATGGCGGGTATCAACTCAACTCCCTCACAACACTGACAGTTTTGCCCAGGTCTTATAATAAGCCTTCAGAAGAAAAGAGACCTTCCTCTTCACCTATGACTTTATTTAGCACATTTATAAAATCCTCAGTGCCTATTCAAGATGAGAAAGAAGAGACATTTGTTTGAGACTAGATCTATAGAGAAGAGAAATATATGCACAATGAGAACTTCTCTCCCTCTCTAAAATCTTACAAACGAGGGTATACTTTTGTCAGACATATGGGTTACCCCAGACATGGCCCTCTTAATCACAGATTGGATGCTAGAGATGAACCTCTTGATCATGCTCCTTTTGAATGCAAATCTAAGAAGCTCATTGGCCTAGGCTTTATGAATCACAAAAATCACACTACTCCTATCCTTAATAAGTCATCTAGTGAAGATGAACCAAAGTACATACCTAGTTTGACAAATGAGCAAGACATGTGTGAAGATTGGGTCCCTTCCACTAAACTCCTTTGGGGAGATCTAGATATTCCGGTCACTCATGCGTTGGTTGCAACTTTAGAACAAGAATCATTTGTAGAAGATCCTTTTAGAGAATGTCAACAAAAGAATCTTGTTCATTTAATGGGAAGAGAAGGTGCTACTCTTGATGAACTAGACATACCACATCAAGAGGTCCCAAACCTTCATGGCGTAAGCATCCTAGTCATAGTTCATACACAATTTCATATGAATATGAATGGGACTCCTTCTCAGAGCCTTCCATAGTTGACATGGATGTTGATGTCATCCATAATTATAGTGCTCAACCTGAGTTAGTTGACGAGTCACATGTAGGATTAGAGGATTTGAACCCACGTGTTGCCTTAGTGGATGATTCTTCACTTGTTAGGAGGAATCCCAATTTGGGTAGCTTAGAAGGATACTAGACAAACTCTGACTCTTTGGTCACCAGCGATAATATCATTCACATTTATAACCTTGAACCAGTTGTTGACTTACCTCTTGTTCATCTTGACCTCATTGATTGGTCCCAACAATATCACTAACCTGAGCTCTTAACATTTTAAAATGATTATGAGATAGCCTATTACCTAAATGCCATTGAACCCATAGTGTCTTCCACCATCAAACCAACTACCAGCATGACAGAGCTAGACATCAAGTACCTTAGTCACAAGATAAAAATAAAATAAATTCAAAAGAATAGGAGTTCTGATGGTGGAAACCACTATGTGGCGGTGTCAAAACAAGAAAAAGGTAAAAATAAATGATGTATCCAAGGGTGAAAACCTCTTTGAGGCACCTAAGGATGAGGTACTTTATCATCTCCCTAGCTACTTTCAAGACAAATCTTCAATGCTTATTGAACCAGGTGTGTTGTTTTGTTCTCCTCATGGGTACACGATTCCTAAGTCTTACAAGTTATTATTCCCATGTACAAACAACATTGTTGAATATGAAGCTTTAAAAAATGGACTTAAGATGGCCATAGAATGGAGAATCATAGTGCTACACATCTATGGGGATTCACAACTGATAATCAACCAATTTAACGATGAATATCAAACAAAAAATGAGAAATTGGTACCTTACAAGCAAATGGTTGATACCTTGAAATGATACTTCATCTTTGTTACATTTTAGCAAATCCCTATAGAAAAAAAAAAAGCAACTGACACCATGGCTACACTTGCTTCACTCCTTCAGTTAGAGAAACATGAATCCAGATTTGAATTCTTGGTGGAAGAGATATATCACCCTATCTATAACTCCCAAGAAAACCATGTCATTTTTACCTTGTTGGTCATGAGTCATCATGTTATGGTTCCATTTACTCATACCTTTGTGATGGCATTATACCTAAAACCTTTAACGGAAATGAATGTAGAAACCTTACACAAAATGCCTCTCACCATTACCTTATCTCTGGTGATTTGTATAGGAGGGGTCTAGATGGAACACTTCTTAGATACTTAGAAAAGGAACAATCTAACCAAGCATTAGTTGACATCCACAAGGGCATGTATGGGGGACATTCCAATGGTCTTTCCATGGCCCAAAGGTTTCTTAGGGTGGGGTACTATTGGCCTATGATACAGTTTGATGCAATAGCTTTTGAAAATTCATGTGAAAATTTTCAAAAACATGGCAACCTGACACATGCTCTAGGAAGGAAGCTCATTCCTTTTATCTTTCATTGGCTATTTCAGCATTGAGCCTTTGATCTTGTTGGGTAGATTCATCCCAACTCATCAGGTAGACACAAGCTTATTATCACTGCTACTGATTACTTCACTAAATGTGTTGAAGTTGTCCCACTTTTTGTTTCATCGAGAAAGATAGTCTCTCTATTCATTTTGAACCATATCATCTGTTGATATGGAGTGCCTTCCAAGATTATCACTGACAATGGAGGCCAGTTCAAAAAATAAGGACCTTAAATAACTCTACAAGAAATTCAAGATTAAAAAAAATTGGTCCTCCATTTACTTCCCACAAGGAAATGGTCAAGAAGAGGCATCAAACAAAACCATTCTTAAAATATTACATTGACCAATTTGTAAGAATGGTAGAGATTGGCACTTACAGATAAATCTAGCTTTGTGGGCCTATAGAACAAGTACTCGTACTCCTACTGGGGCTACTACTTTTGCCCTTGCATATGGCACTGAAGAAGTGTTAGCTTTGGAGGTTGAGATTCCTTCACTTAGAGTTTCCCTCAAAGGTCTAGTTATAGATAAAGACTACCATGCCATGAGATTTCAAGAGTTAGAACTTCTAGATGAAAAATATCAAGTTTCATTTGACCATATGAGGGTTTATCAAAAATGCATGTCCAAAGCCTTCAATAAAAAAGATCACCCTAGAGAATTCCAAGTGGGAGATCTTGTCCTACGTGAAAATCATAAGAATCAATAGCATCGAGATCAAAAGGGAAAATTTGAACCTAATTGGCTTGGACCTTACATCATTACAGCAGCTTTTGGGTCAAGTGCTTATTTACTATCTACAACAATGGGAGAGAAACTCCCTGATCCTTTCATGTCTTGCACTTGAAGAAGTTCTATCCATGATGCCCATTCTATCTAGGGGGCATCCTTTGTACATAATTATTGATCCTGAAAAAATCCAAAAAATGATATATTGTCAAAAAATTCTAAAAATAAAAAAAATATCCTGAAAAAATGATCATCTTAGTGAAAACCTAGCAATAGGCACTTTGATGTATCTTCAAAAAAAATTATATATTCCAAAATACAAAAAAATCAAAAAATTCAAAGATTCAAAAAAATAGAAAAAGTGCCTTGGTGAAAACCTGGAAACAGGTGCCTTGGTAGCAAAAAAATTGTAAAAAAATTCCAAGTGGTGAAAACTTAGAAATGGGCACTACTTGAGGCCTTTTTACCCCTGTTTCTTAGCGCATGTCCTCGACACTTAGCCTTTCTCCATCATGCCTTGTCCTTGTTGCCTTGGTTGGGAATTGCTCTTTTTCTTTGTCTAGGGGTCGTAACTGTGTTAGATTTGGTCTCTTGGATGCGTTAACCTTTAGGAAATCTCAAAAATAGTGTTTTTCAACACCACCCCCACTGTATTTTTCAACACAACCCCTGACATCAACTATTTTTCAACACTTATCGGTTTGGTCTTACCCTATTTTGTCATGTGATCTTACCTTCTTGAAAGCATTTGATCCTTATCGTCAGAACTCAATATCAGTTAACACACTTAATTTTTAAACATAACACTTAATGCTTGAGCTATGTCATGATATTTTCTTTGTGTGCTGACTTTTATTGATTTTTGTTGAGTGTCCTTGTCTAATACGTCTCTTCGGGATGCATATCTAGAGGACTTGGGGCATGGGACATATTTTTATTTTCTTTCTTCTTGTGGGTGTGGTCTTGAAACTCTTTAGTGTCTCTTGTTGTTCCCTTGAAACTCTTAAGAGATTTGAGGCATCATTCTTGACTATTTTTGCACAATCATTCTTCTGGTCATCCTGGCATCTATGCCTTGATGCGAGCATAGTTTTTCTATATTAAATTGGGTAAGCTAACGTCAAAGTCATCTTGACCTTTATATCTTTGATTCTTATGTTAGAATATTTCCACATTCTAATCTGATATAAATCACATTCATATCTTCATCGTTGTGCTTGCGACTAGTGATGATTGTGTAATTTTCTGATGTCCGTTAATAATGGCCCAATGATGAAAATAAGTTCCTTAACATTCTCTAATGAATGATGAACAAAAAGTCTTATGTTACAGCTGATCTATTGCAAGTACACCTTTGCATTTTCATATAGCTTTCATTGTTATACTTCATGTTAATTTGCATTTTTAGGTCGCATTATGAGTTTGAGAGGGTTTTTATTCATCTTTCTTGTGGAATTTTAATCAACTGTAGTCATGTTTTGATCTTCATTTCCTTATCTTCTTTCATGAGCTCAATCAAATTTTTCTATCTTAAACAGTTGATTGATTTTGGGGCATTCTCTTTCTTAAGGAAAATTCTCTTTCTTCTCTCCATTTCTTTCCACCTCTTCCAAACTTCTCTCTTCCATTTGATTTCACCCTATTTCTTTTCTTCTAATTCAACCTTGGGGCATAATATTTCATGCTTGATGATCTACCTTGGTTCTGTGATCTTTATATCTTTCATCTTACATCAAGAACCTTATCTTTAGTTTGATTTGATCAAATTTGTCAATTTGTTGTTTCTCCTCTATCTCATTTCGATTTTGATCATGAGGGGGCAGTACCTATCAAACTTCAATCCTTGATTCAGCTTTATCAATCCTATCAATTGCTACACGTGGGGAAACCTTTATTGAGATTCTTATCTTGGACATGTCAATTACCTATTTACAGGGGTGTTGGCCTTGTCTTTTTCAATCCGCTTATCTTTGTCCTGATGTTTTCCCATCTGTTGATCACATGTCTGGGTTGTTTTGTGATCCAAATCGATCTCACACTTCAACTACATTCTTTGACTACATGTGTTCCCATAAAAATAACACATTAGTCAAAGAGGGGAAAATGTATGCACCCTAAAATGGTCACCTAGACTATGGGCCCTTATTCTTCAGTTTATCAAATGACAGAATCAATTTATAAAATTCCTGAATCAATGCTTTGCAACATTTTAATTCAAATCAATTTCCTTGATCAAATCGTAATTATTGCAATAATCCCTAAGGTTTGATCAGTTTATCAATTATCTTATTTAATTAAAAGAAAACAATCCCTTTTTATTAAATAAAATAGTCTTATTTTATTAAAATCCCCTTTTAATTAAATAATCTTATCTTATTTAAAGAAAATCCCTCTTTTAATTAAATAAAATCCCCACTTAAATCCCTCTTTGTGTTGAAAAAAGAAATAAATTAAATATAAATAAATAAAGCTCCTTTTTCTTCACACATATTCCTAAGTGGTGGGCTTTTTGCCTCTTAATCATATCCTTTAATTTTTTCTTTTGAAGATATGAACACATGGATCAACCAAGATTTAATCTCCACCATTGCTCATTTATTTTTTACCTCTTAATCTATACCATCCAATGCTCTTTAAAAGGAAACTTCTCCTTCTCATTTAGATAATCAAGATATGCACTTTTATTCTATTGTTATGTTGCAAGTTTGGAGAGCAATTTTGGAGGAGATTTTGAACATTTGAGCTTGAACCATGCAACTTCTTCTTGTATTCTTCTCTCATGCATCCATGGCAATCCATTTAGAGTAGATTCATGTTAATTTGGATTCATATTTCTTTCATAGATTAGCTTTCATATTTCCTTCCATGCATTGTTTTCATATAGATTAGTTTCCTTTCATGCATTGTTATCATATAGAATAGCTTTCATTCTCATTTGCAATGCATATTTGGTGATAATGGAGACTAGAATTATTGCTCTTTCTCTTTGAATCTCTCATTTCATGGTGTACTTGCATGAGAATAACTAGGTCTAAACTGAGGGCCTCCATTACAAACCCTTGCACTCCATGAATAGGGAGTGATGAGTCACCATTTGAGACCTCATTCTTGAGAAATATTGAATATAATGACTCATAGAAGTGTGTCACATTTTCAGCGTACAATTGTATCCCCCTTCATTAAAGTAAACGCCATATGATTGAATTCTTTAGGGAATCCGAGAGCCTCTAGCATTGTCAAAATGAACTTCCATTCTATCTTATAATATGGCTTTTCATAGTCTGTCAACAACATGCTGACTTGTTAACCTGAGATTTTTTCCCACTCCATAGTCTCCTGGTAGGTGATCAGATTCTCTAATATGTATCTCCCCTTCACAGATCTTGTTTGGGTGGGGCTTATCACTTTGGGAAGAATATCCACCAGCCTCCTTGCTAGAAGCTTAGCCAAAATTTTGCATGACACATTTAGAAGGGTAATAGGATGCTAATTTTTAAGCAAATTTTTGTCTACATCCTTGGGCATGAATTTAATTATACTTGTATTGACCTCAAATCCCAGGAAACCTACCTCAAATACCTCATTGTATACCTGCATAAAGTCTTGCCAAATCGAGTCTATGTTGTTCTTATAGAATTCAATAGGTAATCCATCAGGGTCAGGAGACTTTTCATTTCTCATATGTAAAATGGCCCCATTGATTTCTTCAACTGAAATTGGCATGCTTAGTGCTAGTACATCTTCCTCTTTGTCTTGATGGGGGGGGGGTGATATTCTTTATCCAGTTCCTCACCTCCTCCATCTATGATCCCGTATCCTCTGAAGTAAATAGTTTATAATAGAAACCTACAAAATCTTGTAGGATATGTTCCTGATAGCTAAGAGTATCTCCATCCAGACAAATGGAATCAATTTTAATCTTGGCTTGTTTAGCCTTAAGCAGTTGGAAAAAGAATCTCAATCCCCTACTTCCGTCATTGATCCAGTTAACTCTTTCTCTGATCCTTGCACCATTAATCTTGTGTTACTGCAATTTCCTCAATGAGTATCTAGACCTAGCTAGAGTATCTCTGGCTTCTTTGTTGGTTGGGTCTAGTTGGATGGTATACACTGCTTAGCACTATTTTAATTGTATCTCTATTTCTTCTCTTCTTGTGTCCTTAGCTCTCTTCTTACCCACCACTTGGAATATTGTTTTCTAACTATCTGTGCATTGAATCCCTCTCTTGATGGAACTTTGATGCTTTGCAATCTCATGGTTGAACCATATTATAATAAGGGTTGATGCCTTGATGTCCATTCTCTTTAGTAGTTTTGTGTTAAGGGAAAATGAGTTGTTTCCCCTTTTGGGGACTGGGGTTTTCCCCAATTGAAAGATTGGACAGACTATTGGGTGATAGTCTGATAGGGAGTATGGGACTACTTTAACACAAACTCCATTATCCTCTTTTTTAAAGCTAAAGTGGTTTTTATTGACATAGAATCCATCTAACGTTCAATATATTCTTCTATTCCCTTTTTGAAAGTTAGACCAAGTATATCATATCCCTTTGAAATCTTTCTTTTGTCCAGCTAGAGGGTCAAATAAGTTGAGCTTACTAGTCATCTTAGACCATAAGTGCTTCTCATTATCTTTCCACTCCATTTTACGACTTCATCATTTATCCTGTGGGGACTCCACCATGTTGAAGCCCCCAGCTACAATCCAAGGAATGTCTTTCATATCCCACATCCAATCCCAAAGCTTAATCCTATCATAGTGATTATTTGGTGCATATAGAGAATATATTCCTGTAAAGGGTAAAATTGGATAGTCTTTTAAATAGGGTTTTCAACAATGGGGATTTGCATATAATAGAGACCCTATGCCATGTTCAACCATTTATATTTAATTGTAATGATAAGGAATGTAAATCTAGAAATGTTTGAAAAGAATGATGGAGTAAAATACATACCTCACATTATAGAAGATCTGGAAATACCGCTTTTCTGACGCCTGTGTCATGTTTCTAGAAAATATGCAACCAGATCTGGCATAGAAATGCAGGGACAAAGAAAAATCATAAATCTTTTCCGAATCTAAATCAGTTCCAATTTTGACCCAAAAATGAATGTCACCTTTGACCCAAAATTTTCAATTCTGACCCAGAATCTCTGATTCCAACCGAGAATAGAATGTCAATTCTACCCTACAACTCCCAAAAAAATGACTATAGATATCTGAAAAGAGGGGTTTTTGGGTGGCTATATAGGTTTTTTCCTTAGTCAAACCCCCATTTTTTTGGTTTCCACCTCCATGAATAGCTGGATGTAATAGAATGTATGTGTGTGTTGCTCTTAGAAAGAGCTTTGAATGTATAATGCCAAGATAT
The DNA here is from genome assembly GCA_018584345.1 of Thuja plicata. NCBI lineage: Eukaryota > Viridiplantae > Streptophyta > Pinopsida > Cupressales > Cupressaceae > Thuja > Thuja plicata. The sequence goes on along the minus strand of MU224933.1, from coordinate 3,502,744 downwards.
AATCCTCTCGATTAAAACCCTAGCATGAATTGAAAATGTGATAGAAATACACAGATTTGAATATGATAAAGAAAGCATACCAAGCACCCAAGGCTAAAGTATTCCTACCAAACTCACAATTCATAGTTGCTACCCTATGATGGTACCTTTTGGATGCTTGAATGTTGAAAATGGTAGATCCAAGAAGAAGGAAGAAAGGAATAACTCTTTCTTGCTCCAATGAAGATCCACAATAGCTAGTCCACAAAAATGCTTGTATGTATTAATGCCTCATCATACCTTGTCCTTCTATATCATCCTCTTGCATTCTTGCATCGTCATCATGTCATAATGGTAATTTTTTCATGTCCAAATGAAGGCAAAAGAGAGTGCTTATATAGAGATCTCAAGATAGACCTCCTAGGGCAATGCAAGGGACCTAAATTCAAAATTTTCCTTGAATTTTGGTCTAATTACAATAAAAAAAAAAGGAGGGGATGTATTAATTCAAATAGAGAAGAACATATTTCGGCACCTAGACCCAGGGACCTATTTTTAAGTTTACTAGGGCCACGATATGTGCCGGATCTGAAAGTTGAGACCAACACCTGACAGAGGTAAAAATCATTCTTGACCTTGACTTAGGTCAAGGTAGACCTTGACCTTGACCTAGGTCAAGGTCAACTTCAATTCTTACCTAGGTCATAATTGGCCTCAATCCTGACCTGAGGTTTCACGCAGGTCACCTTAAGAAATTTGCAAGATTCCCAGGTCAGTCGGGGACCTAGGAGGGTGAGAAAACATACCATAGTGCTAGAGAGAGGCACAAAGGCCATAGAATAGGTATTATGAAGATTTAGGAGAGCTAGTACATAGGCTCTACCTAACAATAAATCCATAGAGAGGGAAATTTAAGGAGGATCCACAAGATCCTAACACTAATTTCACCTAGAAATGTAGAATCAAGTGCAGATGCATCCTAAATGCAAATCTAATATGCAAGTATACTAAATGAGGTTTCTAAACCTACAAAAATAGAAGTGATTCCATTTTAAGATTATACATTTAGCCCCCACTTTATCTTAGATATGACAATACGTGAATATGCAAGCTACAGTAATAAAACATCATAAAATAAAAAGATATAGCCAAGTCCTCAACATAGAGATCCTGCAAGAAATTGTTAGTACCCACAACCTACAAAACACAAGGTTAATGAAAATACATATAGCACCTAAGACCTACTAGGATGAATTTGAGAAGTGCATGGAGCCCCTTATGCTCCCTATTTTGGCTTACTACTTCTGAAAGGTGAAACAGGGTGATAAGGTTAGACCTATACACTAGATATGAAATTTATTCAAAATGTACCTTTCCTAAACCAATTAGAAGGATTCCTAACCTTCCTAAATCAATTCAAGGGGTTAGGTATTTGAATCATGATTTCAACACCAATGAGGAGACTGAAAACAAAGCTACCGAATGCAAGTTATGATGAAAGAGTGAATGTCTATCTAAATGCATATAAAGGAAAATTTGAATTTAGCTTAAGTAAATTCAAATGATACGCTAATAAAACCCTAATTTTTTACTATAAATAAGAGAAATAAACATTTACCTTCTCACTTTTACCATTTGTAGAGTTGAGGAAAAGAAGCAGAATGTCAAAGAGAGAAGAACTTTGAGCGAGCCACATGGAGATCCTGAGAGAGTGCCTAGCTAGCGGACAACCACTTTCTATGGTAAGTCCATTGTTTTGATATTTGTGGTTATAAATTTAATTTTTTCATAGGTAAGGTTGAACTTGACCCAAAAAGGTCGACCCTCGCCTAGTTATGTTGGCCTTGACCCTTTAAGGTCGACCATAACTGGGAAGGTCGCACCCTTTATGGGGATAAGGTTGACCCTAACCCAAAAAGGTTGACCCTAACCCAAAAAGGGTGACCTTGACCTAAAGAGGTCAACCTTGACACAAAAAGGTTGACCTTGGCCTGGTCAAGTGAGTATTATAGTTTCATGATGATAGAGTATTGATATGATGTTTTTTGTGCTGATAGGATCTTGTCTGTCTCTGAGAGCACCCCTTGAGAGGGCTATTGATGACTGTCAAAGAGAACTTGTCTGAGCTACAACATGATGAGATACAAACATTGAGAGATGTGGGATTGTACTAGGTAGAATTTCTACCATAGATGAGGTTCCATCGATATGTGATATCAGCCATGATAGAGAGGTGGGATGAGGATACTTGTTCCTTCCATCTTCCCTGAGGAGAGATCACAATCACACTAGAGGATGTGCATAAGATCCTATGACTTCCAGTCTGAGGCAAGCCTATTAGCCTGAGAGTGTAGTGGGGTCCTACTGAGGTCCTCTCAAATGGGGAGTATTCTTTAGGATGAGTACCGCAGATGAGAACCCAAGTAGATCATATCAGTCTAGCAGACATACTAGCAGGCCCAACACCTTTGGTACAGAAAGTGATGCCATGTACATACTCTCTTTACTTGTAATACCCAACACAAAGGGTATAGTATTTTTAGCACCATTCACCCATCTTGTGCGCAGGATGGAGGGTGACAGGACTATCTTCTCATGGGGTCATAGCATGTTAGCCCATCTCTACCATGAGTTTTGTCAGTTAGTGAGTTAACAGTGGGAGAGTCTCATAGTATGCACCTTTCTACAAGTTTGGATGTTTGATCATTACACATGTACATGACCATAGGGTGTTCTAGTGATGGTAGATGAAAGAACACTGAGAGAATTTTCCTACTCACTAGCAGATGTCTGATAGTACGGGGATATCCTCTTTTGGAGGGTATGCCTTGACTATATACCAGGTATTAATGTGAGATGGAGACTATACTGCCAGATGAAAAAATGGCCAGATACTCGACACTAGCTAAGGCACTCATAGAAAAACAAGATGATAGAGGGTCCTACCAATCATGTAGTGATGCCATATTAGTATGACAGAGTGATGAGATAGTTTGGTCTAATACAGGGATCCCCAAAATAGTGCCTCAATATGTACACCCAACCAGATACTATCAGAGACCTGACACCATACTCTGACCTACAATAGAAGATCTTGTAGATAGTGAGACAAATGAGATCAAGGATACAGAGGTAGATCATGATGTACCATATTCAAGTGTTAGTAGAGAGTATATTAGATATTGGATTCTACAAGCAACCCACCCCATCTTCCCTGATGACTATCCCATAGGTGATCCAGGTCTATTAGAGTGGATACCCTAAGGTAGTGGCATACAAGAGGAGGAGGAGGATCAGAGAGATGAGAAGGAGCCCATCTCTGAGGGGAGATCCTATGGAGGAGGAGAGAGCGGAGGAGAGAGTAGATTTTAGAAAAGAAGAGGGAGTAGGGGAAAGAGAAAAGGAGATGCCCCCATGTGATATTATAGGTGTAGATGAGCGTGTTTTCTATGTTGTACCACTGATATCATGATGACCTCCCCTTTCTCATACAGAGACACTACCACCAATACCTAAACATAGTGAGCATAGAGAGAGTAGTTACTCCATTACCCCACCATGTAGATCCTTTAGTGACGCTAAGGAGGGAGAAACAGGTATTAAATATGCATTATATTTGGATATTTTATTTGAATATTTTAAAAAGAAGTACTAAATGATAAATATGTTTGAATTCTGTAGCTAGCGTAGCAGAGTGGAGGAGCTTTATATCTTAGGTCCTGAAGGATACATTTATATCCTACCAATTTCCAACTAGCGAGTGAGAGTCCCTCATTGGATAGAGAGATCCTGACAGACATGCAGATGTTTTTGCATGCATCCAGCAAGAGCTAAGGTTATGCAAAGAGAGAGAAGAGAAATTGATAGCTAACCTACAGAGAGCCCAGGAATGTAACTATAAGATGAGCATGTCTAGGAGCCCCACACAGACTACCATACTGAGATCCTCAGCATCACATCATAGATTAGAGAGAGCTGGGAGCCATCGACCCTCAGAGCGTTGAGACATAGATTGATAGATAGGGAACATGTGCCATATATGTATCAAACTCATAGAAGTTTATATATGAAAAATTTTCTATGCCCAGTTAGTTTTGTTGATTGATTACTTTATTTGTTACCAATACAAAAATTAATAGAAAGAAAGAACAAAGTCATGTATGACTGTATTCAAATCACATAACCTACAAAACAAAAATAACTATTCTATAAGGAATGAATAAATACACAAAGAAAGAATGATGTACTAGGGATAATAACATTTGAGATGCATAATATTAATAGGTTCCTTAAGAGGTACACCATTCATATCGACAATATTATAAGCACCTGAAGAAAAGTCCTCAATTACCATAAAAGGTCCAAGTCAATGATGGCTAAACCTCCCTTTTTCACCAGGTAAAGCATTCACATTCCTTTGAGTCTCATACAAGACTAAATCTCCTATCGAAAATGACCGTTCAATCACCTTATGGTTACACAATTTTTGATGTGATTTATGATAAGCCTTTATATGTTCCAAAGCATTTATCCATTGTTCATCCAACATTCCTAATTCCTATAATTGTTGTTCCTGAAAATTATCCTTGCTTATTATCCCATGAAATGGAACACACAAAGAAGGTATTTCTAATTCTAAGGGCATAATAGCATCAGTACCATAAACAAGATTATAAGGAGAAGTACCCATGGTAGTATTAACACTAGTTCTATAAGCCCATAAAGTATAGGTAAGTTGGGTATCCCAATCTTTCGCATGCTTATTAACTATTTTCCTTAATATTTTCTCAATAAATTTATTCAGTGCTCCAACTTGACCATTAGATTGAGGATAGTAGGGAGTAGAAAATCTATGCTAAATACAATATTTCTCCAAGAATTTCATGACTTCTTTATTCTTGAATTAAGTGTTGTTATCCAAAGCTATTGTTGAAGGAATACCAAACCGTGCTATAATATGATTAAGGATGAAATCACAAATAACATCCATGATAGTAGAACAGAGAGGAATAGCTTCCACCCACTTCATAAAGTACTCTGTAGCTATCAGGATGTATGTCCTTGAGAAGAAACTGATGAGATTTTTCCAATAAGATAAAAACCCCAAATATTAAAAGTCCATGGAGCAACTTGATTACAAGTCTCATGAGCAAGAGCATGAATTAAATTACAATGTTTCTGACACCAAGGACACTTCTTAAAAAATGTAAAATAATCTTGTTGCATTATTTTTCAATAATATCCCATTCTAAGAAGTTTATTGACTAAAGAATTCCCACCAAAATGTCCCCCACAAGAACCAAAATGAGCTTCTGCTAAAGCTATTAGAATTTTGGTTCTACCGAGACATCTTAATAGCAAACCATTATAAGAGCATTTGTAAATCATACCTCCCAAAATGATATAACATGATGTAAGCTTCCTAATATGATTACACATGTTCCTTGTTGCTGATTCCGGAAAAGTCCTATCTTTCAAAAAATAAAAGATATGTGAATACCATTCATCCAAATACAAGTTAAAACAATCAATGGTAATCTTATTAGAAATTGTGGGGTGTTTAAGAGTATGTATATTAAATTTAAAGTATTCAAAATTATTCTCGAGACAAACCAAAGAAGTTGCGATTACCATGGCGTCTGTATGTCAATTATCTTTCCTAGGTCAGGTTGGAATCATATTAGAAGATAATTTTGAAAGAATATCAAGAGACAAATCTCTACATTGCATCATTTTATCATTCTTTGTTTGATAAACTCCTTTTATTTTTTCCACAATCAATTCTGTATCCCCGTAGATTTCCAAGTTTTTAATATGAAGGGATGAAGCTTCTCATAAGCCAGCTATAAGAGCTTCATAATCTGCAATATTGTTAGTACAAGGAAAGGTCAACTTATATGACATAGGGATCGGTTTCTTTGTAGGAGGGACCAAGATAATTCCAAAACCATAACCTTTCTTACATCTAGAACCATGAAAATATAATTCCCAAACATCCTCTTGCTTAATAGCTAGAATGCTCTCATCAGGGAATCCTATTAAGGTAACACCTATATCAGAATGAGGACAAGGAGCTTTAGAAAAATAATCAGTTAAATCGTGTCCTTTGATTGACATTTGAGAAATGAAATTAAGATCAAATTTTGTATGTAACATCACCCACTTTTCCAGACGGCCAGAGAGATCAGTCTTTGCTAAAAGGTGTTTTAGAGGATCAAATTTAACAATCACATTGACCTCAACATTCAATAGGTAATGCCTGAGTTCTTGACAAGAATAAACTAAAGCCAAGAATTTTCTTTCCAAGTTCGTATATCTCATTTTATAATCAAGAAAAGTCTGACTAATGTAGTACATCGGTCTTTCATTACCTTCACTATCATGTTGAGCCAACAATGCACTCATGACATTTAGAGTAGCGGAAGTATATAGGTAAAAGGGTTTAATAAATTGAGCAGGTTGAAAAATAGGAGGATTGGCAAGATACTCCTTAAATTTATCAAATGATTGTTTACATTCCTTATTCCAAGAAAAAATGGTATCTTTTTCTAAGCAAGGAAGTGAAATGAACCGTTCTATCAGCTAAGTTAGAAACAAAGTGACGAATGGCTTGAAATTTTCCTTGTTAACTGCATAATTGAGAAATATTCTTAGGAGGAGGCATATTAACAATAGAATCATTTTTTTCAGTATCAACCTTTATGCCTCGCTTAGATATTATAAATCCTAATAATTTACTAGAATCAAGTCTAAAGGCACATTTCTTAGGATTCAATCTCATATTATAACTCCTAATTCTTTTAAATATTTTTCCTAAAATAAAAACATGATCTTTTCTTTGAATAGATTTTTCCAAGATATCGTCCACATAATCTTCCGAAATCTTATGAATTCAATCATGAAAAAACAAAGTCTTAGCACACTGATAAGTTGCTCCCACATTTCTTAATCCAAAGTGAATCATGACCCAACAAAATGTTCCACAAGGTGTTATAAATGTGGTCTTAATTTGGTCTTTGATAGGAATAAAGATTTGATTATAACCTGAAAAAACCATCCATAAAAGACAATAAAGCATGACCCTCTGTTGAATCCACAATCATATCAATATTAGGTAATGGGAAATCATCTTTTAAGGATGGCTTATTTAAATCTCAAAAGTTAGTGTACATCCTTATCTTATTTTCTCCTTTAGAAACAACCACAATATTTGAATTCCATTCAGAGTAATAAATAGAGCGAATGAACCCAACACATAATAATTTTTCAATTTTTTCCTTAACCAATAAGGCAATGCCTGGATTCATCTTTCAGATTTTTTTTTTCAAAGGTTTAGCATTAGCTTTGAGAACAATAATGTGAGTAACAATCTTAGGATCTATACCCAGTATATCTGAATATGTCCAAGCAAAAATATCCTTATATTCAAGGAAGAGGGAAACCAACTGATCATGTTCATCTTTATTCAAACATTTCCCAATTTTTATTGTCTTGTCAGAGTCATTCACATCCACCTGAACTTCAATAGTATCAATTATTAACAAATTACTTTGCATGGGATAATCCATTGGCAAAGGAGAAATATCTTGTTCATCAAGTTCTCCAAAATAGGCTTCATTATTCAGACAATAGGGCTTTCTTCTTTAATAATGAAACATAGGTAGATCTTGATAAGCCCCTAAAAAATCTACTAGGGCTTCATCCTCAGGAAAAATATCCAAACTAGGTTTTTGATCCATGTCAAGGAGAAGCGTATTAACCAACTTCAAATTTCCACCACAGACATGATTGACATTAAGAGGAAAAGCTGATGGTTGTTTATAAGGATTAAACCCTAACCCATAAGTATAATCATAAACTTTTTTGTCCAAGGGAACTTGTATGCCTTGTTCATATTTACCACATCCTTTCCCATTGAATCCTAATTTCTTGAGTAGATGATAACAAGAACCATATCTATCAGCCATATCAGATTGAGTAAAAGGAGCAACATATGTCACAATGTCATAGCAATCTAGTTTTATTGTCTCAATTGTTTCTTCAAGTGAAGTAGGAACAAAATTACTTTTTAATTTCTCAGAAAGTGGGGAAGGAGTAAAAACTTGTTTTTCAAACCCACTTTGTTGTTTCATAAATTCTAAATCAGAAACTTTATATTCTCCCATAAAAGAAGGATTAAAGTCCAAAGTTCCCCAATCATCTCTGGTCAAAGAAGAAGATGGATTTTCAGTTTGTTTGACTTCATGTGGTTTCTCAGGTTCCTTACTTGATTGTATAGGTTCATAAACCTTAGCATATTCCACATTTAGGCAAGGATTCAGTGCATCATCTGCATGTAGTGTATACATAAAATTGTTATAAATGAACCTAACCCTATGATGAAGAGTAGAAGGAACTACATGCATAGTATGTAACCAAGGTCTTCCTAACAGAAGGTTATAATTGAGAGGTCCAGACATAACATGAATAGGTCCATTGAGAATAATTGGACCAACCTTAATAGGTAGCATAATAATGCCCAAAGTATTCTTTACGATATTATCAAATCCAAAAAGAGGGATATTATCCAGTTGAATAGTTTTAAGATTGGCCTTAATTGCCTTAAGCATATCCATGCTACAAATATTAAGCTTAGATCCATTATCAATTAATGTTCTATGAATGATACTCTGATTAATAGAAATAACAACCATAAGAGCATCATATTGATTTTGCACCTCAACAGAAGGTAAATCATCATCGGTAAACACAATAGGAGGTACATAAGGCATAGTATGCATGCACTCCAAAAATGAATTTTTATTCTGTTGGTTAGGAGGTGGAGCAGGAAGAGTAGATAAAGATTTTGCAAAGCCTCATAATATGTCAGAAAATTTTGAAGCAATTCCCATAAAGATATCTTAGCTAGAGTAGCGTATAATTTCTCAACTAAGTCATACTCCTTAAAGGAAGAAGGTAACCTAGGTTCTTGAGGAAGCATGGTTTGAGAAGGAGGTAAAGAAGATGGAACAATAGGTTGAGGATTATTCCATGTGCGATAGGCATGTGAAATGGAATCCGTGTTATCAAAGAAATCCAAAGGATCTCTAGGTTTACCCTTAATAGTTATTCGAGGACATCGTTTTATCATCATCAAAAGTTTAGGATATAATATTTTAGGTGCATCAATGTTGCAAATAGTGGAACATGAAGGTAACAAGCACACAACCTATGGTAAAGGTCAATTGGAGAGGTTGTTGAGGAGGATGAAATAGGAATAGGATCAATGGAGATCTCATTCAAACCATTTTCATTCTCACTTCCATGTACCTCATGAACGGATCTATCCTCTTGTGCAATAAAATCCTAATCAAAGTATTCAAAACAAAAGTCATACATGTTGAACACAAATTATAAATACAAGCATGTAAATGTTTTTGTGTTTTTAAATTTTTTTTGTAATTTTTATATTATTTTGAATTATAAATGCAAGAGCATAAAATAAATCTACTTCTATATGCATACAAGATCTAACATAACATTTAAATCTAACACCAAAAAGAAAGAGTTGTCTATTGTGGGTTCACCAAAATGTAAAGGGTAAAATTGGATGGTCTTTTAAATAGGGTTTATAAACTTGGGGATTTGCATATAAAAGAGACCCTATGCAATATTCAACCATTTACACTTAATTGTAATGATAAGGAATGTAAAGTTGGAAATGTTTGCAAAGAATAATGGAGTAAAATACATACCTCACATTATAGAAAATATGGAAATACCCCTTTTTTATACCTGTGTCAAGTTTCTAGAAAATCTACAACCGGATCTAGCATAAAAATGTAGAGATGAAGAAAACCCAGAAATATTTTCTGAAACTGACTCAGTTCTGATTTTGACCCAAAAATGAATGTCACCTTTGACCTAAAATTTCCAATTCTGACTGAGAATCTCCGATTCTGACTCAGAATAGAATGTCGATTGTGACGAGCAACTCCCAAAACAACGACTATAGATATTTGAAAAATGGGGTTTTTGGGAGGCTATACAGGGTTTTACCTTAGTCAAACCCCTATTTTGGTGGTTTCCACCTCCATGAATAGTTAGATGTAATAGAATGTATGTGTGTGTTTCTCTTAGAAAGAGCTTTGAATGTATAATGACAAGATCTAATCCTCTAGATTAAAACCCTAGCATAAATTGAAAATGAGAGAGCAATACATTGATTTGAATATGATAAAGAAAGCATACCAAGCCCCCAAGGCTAAAGTATTCCTACCAAACTCACAATTTGTAGTTTCTACCCCATGATGGTATCTTTTGAATGCTTGAATGTTGAAAATGGTAGATCCAAGAAGAAGGAAGGAAGGAAGAACTCTTTTTTTCTCCAATGAAGACCCACAATAGCTTGTCCAAAAAAATTCTTGTACGTATTAAGGCCTCATCATACCTTGTCCTTCTATATCATCCTCTTGCAATCTTGCATCATCATCATGTCATAATCATAATTTCATCATGTCCAAATGAAGGCCAAAGAGAGTGCTTATATAGAGCACTCAAGATAGAACTCCTAGGGTAATGCAAGGGACCCAAATTCAAATTTCTCCTTGAATTATGGTCCAATTACAATCACCAACCAAGGAGGGGATGTATTAATTTGAATATTAGAGAACAAACTTCTACACTCAGACCTGGGGACCTATTTTTAAGTTTAGGCCCTTGATATGTTCCCATACTGAAAGCGGGGACCAACACCTGACAAAGGTCAAAATTGACCTTAACCTTGGCCTAGGTCAAGGTTGACCTCAATTTTGACCTAGGTCAGAATCAACCTCAACCTTGACCTGAGGTTTCAGGTAGGTCACCTTAATAAATCTGCAAGATTCCCAGGTCATCCAAGGACCTAGGAAGGTGAGAAAACACTCCAGAGTGCTAGAGAGAGGCACAAAGGCCATAGAAGAGGTATTATGAAGATTTAGGAGAACCACTACATAGGTTTTACCTAAAAATAAAGCCACAAAGAGGGAAATTTAAGGAGGATCCATAGGATCCTAACCGCAATTTCACCTAGAAATGCAGAATCAAGTGCATATGCATCCATTTTAAGATGATACAATTCCAAAATCAACATCATTATGTTTGAACATGACCCAAACAATTCTATTACACATAGAGCACACCTAGTCTGAAAGTTTATTAATCCATCTGGAGTGAAAAAGAATAGCGCTCCCTCAATTATCTCTTTGGTGATAGGTGTAAACGCTTCTGGCATCTTGTCATATGCATTTTAGGGAAACTTTTAATTTGAATCCAACTGCTTTAATTTCTTTGAGGAGGATGAAATCAAATCCTTTCTGCATTCCAATGAATCATTTAACTACATACTTCCTATCTTGGGAATCCAGTCCCGTCACATTCCAGGATGTGCATTTGATATCCCTGTCTTGGGAATCCAGTCTCCTCTTCCATAGGAGCTTGGAATCTCTTAAAATAGTTAGGAAGTTTTATCTTTTGTATTTTTAATTGTTTGATACTGGAAACATGGTTGGTTGGTCTACCTCTCTTTCTTCTGATCTTGGGTTCCTCCTCCTCTTAATGTGGGTTGTCTCCCTTCTAAAATTTATTCAAAACTGACTTCCCTACTAAGGGCTTCCTTATCTTATTTTTGGCATTGAATTTATTCTCATTTGGAGAATTTCCTTCAAAGACAACAATGGCCATATTAGATTCTCTTATTTTGTCTTCTTCCGGGCTGTCTTCCTTCATACTCTCCTTAGGGGAGGCCCACACTTCACTTTATCATTGCTATTCTTCTAAGAAGGAGACTTGTTCCCTTGTTGGGCACTAAAGTGGCTAGTGGGGGTTGGTATCACTATGATTGAAACATTATTTAATCTATCTTCCTTGTCATAGGCTTCTCTGGTAGCTTCCAGTCCACTATATGGTTTACCATTAGTGGTTTTCCTTAGACTCTTATTTATTCTCTCTTCTAAGTCTAGCCTAGAAAATCTAAGTGGGGTAATAGGACCTCTTCCTCTGTGGCATGAGATCTTCTTGATCTTATTAAGGAAAAGTTGTTAAGCATTCATAGTCCTATGTTTTTATATGATACTCTTTGATTTCAACCCAAAATCAATCCTCTCTATCTATAGGAGGTCAATTAATTCATCAAGATTGGGTCTAGCTGGAGGGATCTGACATGGGTCTTTATTGAATGCAGTCCTCAGTGCATCAAGAGAAGCTACAATTTCTTTTAAGAAAACATGGAATTCAACTTCTAGGTTACTAGAGCTTTTAGGATGGGGAGTGGGAATACCATTTTTCTTTCCACTAGAAGACACTGGGTTATTCTGTTTACCCACATTAGGTTTCGGGGAAATCTTATTTCTCTTTAAAATTTGGCACTCGTGCCTCATGTGGCCTTCCCTTCTATATAGGAAGCAAGAATTAAGACCCCCTAAAAATGAGATTTTACAGCGATAGATTTTATTGGAGATTTGATTCTGAGTAGTTGATTGATTGTATGTTTGTCATTTATGACAACATATAATACACAGTAGTAATTCTATATGTACTTACCAAAATGATGACATGAAGACTTGCATGGTTCGATACATGTTTTTGGCATGTTTATTATGTTATGTTCATACACGCATATCTAGATATGATGTTCTAGTCAAGTTGTGTAATTTTGTTATTGGCAGTTACAGTTCTAGAAGAGTATCTGTTCAGAGCTGACGTATGTAACATGTTTTTTGAGTTGCACCTATCTTCAGGATATGCATGTGTATATTCATGATTAGTTATGAGTTGATGATATTCAGCTAAAGGTGCCAAATAAGTTTCAAGAAGATTGCAAAGTTAGAGTTAATTTGGTGAGGCCGACTTAGTGAAGTGTCGCGTCTATTCAATTTATACTTGCGCGATTGTAATAATGCTTGTGTGCTTAGTAGAGCCAACAAGGTTGTTACGAAGAGCTGTCTCATAGGTCCCATGATCTCATACTTTGAGGAAGATACTTATAGAAAGTCTAATGTGACATTATAAGTGTGAATGATATGAAAAGAGAAGAAAGATGTACAGAGAAGATTATCAGAGTTGGTTCATTCATCAAGAGTTTATGTGAAGAAGTGAAAGATTGTAATATAGTGGAACTGATCAAGATAGTAGGTCTACGCTATAGTTCATCATCAGATATAGTGCATATCTATTATATAGAAAGTTGTAGCCTTCACCATTAAGCAGTGAACTTTTGGACAGTGAGTCCACCACCCCTAACAGGGTTATTATTAAAAGACTCCTAATAGGGTCCAACCCTTAACCAGGTCACTATACTTATTGCATTATAAAGTACAACTCCTAACAGGGTTGCAATATCTTCTAGTAGGGATTACTATAAACAAGTATAGTTCATTATGGGTTCTAATTCCCACCGGGGTTTTTACCATTTGGTTTCCCCATAATCAAATTGTGTGTTGTTTACTGTGTTATCTGATTGAGCATTTACTTTGTTGTATTCTGAAGTTAAAGAAAAAAAAGAATTAAAGTTATTGATAATTGATTCAACCCCCCTCTCAGTTATCCTTTGGGACTATTCTAACAATTGGTATTAGAGCCAAGTGCTATTGCAGACAAAAGGAAACATTTACCAATAATGCTATTGCTAAAGAAGCCCTAATCAGCGCCTTATCTGACAATGAATTTTTTGAGATCAAGAAAATTGATAGAGCAATATACCATATGGAATTATTTATAAGATATGTTTGAAGGATATATTCAAGAAAAGAATGCATGCAGGAAGACATGGAAAAATAAATACAATAGTCTTGAGATGTTACCCGATGAGAACATTAGAGCTTACAATCAAAGGATAAATGAAGCAGTCTCTGGAATTAGAAACAATGGTGGAGGAATATCAGAAGAAGACATAATGGACAAGTTGCTAACTAATTTAACATCAAACTATGAAAAAAAGATAAGTATTCTAGAGGAAACCATGCAATTCTCACAAGACTTCAAGAGAGAGACTTTGATCAGCAAAATCTTTGCATTTGAGATATCAAGATTGAAGACTGAACCTAAAAGTGAAACAGCTTTCAAAGCCTCAGTCCATGGTAAGAAATCCTTACACATCTCCAGTCATAATGAGAAAGAAGAAGTTGATGAAGAACTAGAAGAAATGAAGGACAGTTTCCATTCAAATGCTTTTCATGTAACAAGATTGGTCACTTTGCATTTAAGTGTCCCATAAGAGTCAAGAAGTTTGGATCTGATTACAAACCCAAATATAAGAAAGAATGCTATCATGCTGAAGAAGGTGTAAATAATGAAGATTCAGGAGAAGATGAAATTGGATTCATTGCCCTTAGATACATGGAAAGGTTGCTCAAGGAAATGGACATTGCAGATAAAAAGGAAGAACAAGAGTTATCCTTAATTTCCAAAGCAGACATCAGAACTGATTGGATCATTGACAGTGGATGCTCCCATCATATGACAGGTGACAAAGACAGATTTGTTCATTTAGAAAAATACAAAGGTGGTATGGTTAGATTTGGAGATAACACTCCTAAACCTATCATAGGCAGAGGTTCTATCACTTTGGATGGAAAGA
>MU224933.1:3466021-3484187 GCA_018584345.1 Thuja plicata | reverse complement strand
CTAACCCTTCTCAGCCCATTCACCCATGCTAATCTAATCCTAATCCTAAATTCTTCTCTAACCCACCTCCTAATGTTGTCACATTCTATTAAGGAATACTTAGCAACTCAACCCACTTGAGAAAGTCTACTTTCTCAAGCTGGACTTTCTTAAAGTCCATTTTCTCAAGCCACTCTCTTACATCCTCCCTTCCCTCTTTAAGGCCTTCATTAATATGAAGACATTAAGCCTATGTCTCTCCCATGCCTTACTAGTGCCTTAGGCATTAATAGCTCTTACATATTTATTTATGAGTCTCCTAATTCATAAATGAACCTTGTCCCCCCCCTCTCTCTCTCTCCCATTCTTCTATAAATAGAAGCCTTTTTTGAGAGCAAATAAGCCTTCACATTAGACCAAAAATACATTGTTATGCTGTTAGATTCACTCTAGACTCACATTTCATCTATTATCTCATGTAGCTAGTTTATTGTTTCCAGTTTATATTTTAAAGCTAGATCCCATGCTTTTTCATCTTTTTAGTCTAAATTTGATTCAAATCCTTCATGCTAGAATAGTATTGGTCACTGATTTATAATATATTCTGAGGGCTAGTATGTTATAGATTACACTCTTTCTAGTTAGAATGCAATAGGCCGATATTAGTGGTTCTTAACGTTTTAACTAACCATTTGAACTAATGTAATGACCTATTGAGTGTTTGTGTTGTTTTGAACAGGTACCCAAATACACACACACATTCCTGGCACCCACTGTGGGGCTTGATTTTCATTTTAGCCTCATCTTCTAATGCTTTTTTGGCAATTTGCAGACTCAAGAATCAGACACAGAATCGCAAATAATATTGCAAGCTCGCACCCCGGATACGCCATCGCGCCGCGTAATTTCTGGATCACATCTGGGATTTCTCAGATCATATCTGGTTTTCAATCACATTTGGTCAGCAAGGGCTCATACCCAGAGAATAGGATCGCATCCCGGATACTGCATCACATTTGGTAAGAATTTAGGATCGCATCTAGTTTTGAAGCTTGCCCATTTGATTTGTCTAATCCTAACAAGTTCAAAAAATTGTGTTTTCTATGTTTTGTAGCCTAACAAGTGTTTTCAGATACCTTTTGACAGGTTTCATGGAGTTGGATTAGCAAATTACTAATGTGGTTTTTGTAGGTTAACCAAACCCCTTCCGTCTTAACTTCTATTTCCCTGTTTTCATAACTTAAAACTATTTTATTCCACTTGATAAACAACTAGATATTATGCTCTTTTCCTCTTGAGGAAAATCAGAAAATCAGATGTTGTCTTATCATTTGTGACAAAATTGGGAGAAACTAAACCACAAACAAAACTGTTTAATTCATTTTGGAAAAGTAATTGAACAAACACAAATCACTAAATATGTGGGCTTAATGAACAAACACATTTTTATAATTCTTTTGGCAATCAGTAATTGAACAAAAACAAACACACTAAATCTTTGTGGTTAATTGACCAAGGAAAATTTCCCTTTCAAGCATCCTATTTTCATTAAAATAGGAACACTTAAATCAAGCTCAACATAGCTTGAGGGAAAGAACATTGTTTTGAGTGTTTGAGGAGAAAATGACATGGAATAGGAGAGTATGCTCTTCTTCTTTTGAAGAATCAGAAATCTAGAACTCCTAAGCTTGTCAATCTTGGTTACCATTCTTTTAATAGTAGAGGGCCTACTGGTTGAGGAAAAAATCTCCCGGGAATGACCCAAGTGAGGAAAGGTCTTACGCCGACCCTTCCAACTCACTATAAATAGTTGCTTCCTTGTAGGCCAAAGCCTCAGAAGACAGAATTGGTTTTGTTCTTGGAATTTTGACATCATTCCTTGAACATATCAGGGTATATATAGAGCGGAGCCGCTTCAATATTGCTTGTGAGACTATATATATTCTAGTACTCATAGGGCTATACGCCTCAATTTTTCCTTGTGCAATTCTATGGTGGAGAGTTTCAAATGGATTTCCCAATAATCTACAACACATTCAATTGAAAGAATTCCTAATTCATCCCCGAAAGGGTGATAATATTTGTGCAAGGAAAAAAGTAATTTCCCCAAGACACTTTCATATCGTGCCCTCACTTGTGTTTGGAGTTGGCTAATACAACATCATGACTAGAGCCATTGCGTGCTTGGTGATGGTTGTATTCTGATTAGCATTTGAGTGTGTGCCTAAGTCAACGAGAAAACGATTTTCATCCTCCACCTAGAGAATAGGGGAAAAGATGTGTGTTTGGTTCATCCCTTTTAACAAAGAAAAATTGTTTAATGTGTCAGAAAGATCATTAAAAAGATAAAGCTCCTCGCAAAACAATCAATAAATTTCATACCTTGGAGTACAAGTGTCTTTCACACCCAACAAATACCTCTTGATACAATTTAAAGACAAATAGATTCACATTCCTCAAAATGCACATTTTTCAAAAGAGACTAAAACTGACAAGTCCATCATAAAATTGCATCCAGGATTTCCTGAGTCATATCCTATATTTAGGATCGTATCTGGTGCATTAGATCACATTTGGTCAAGCAACAAGTCGTATCCAGTTTTCTAGGATCACATCCAAGTTTTAGGATCGTATCTGGTGTCATCAGAAGCTCGTATCTAGGAGCTTGCATCTTGGGTAGTGGGAATTTCTAGAAGTCTTTCCTAGAACATCTTAGTTGTTTTAGGTACCCTCTTTTCTCTTTAGCTGGTCCTTGTTGTCTCTTCTGGTCTCCCTGCTGTTATTTTCAAACACTTTTGAAATGTCTACCTTGCATGCTCAGTCGGTCTTTCACGATCTGTCCAATATGTGTGGTCTACCCATTCTCTATCAACAACTTGGTTCCCAGCTCACTATCAGGGCATTCTAACCCTTTGACACTAGAATCATTTACATCCACCAAACAAACAAACAGTTACTTCTACCTAGACACACCCACTTGAATGATCTAGAATCCTTACTAGTACTATTAGGAAATGTTGACAAAGTAGAGAAACAAACTTCATGGTTAACACAAGACACAACAAGTACACAATTGAATAATCCAAAGTACCTCCTAAAACATCACACTTTCAAGGAGAAACTTCTCGCAATTCCCTATTTGATCTTGATTCCCCTCAAATGGGTAACAACACTAACGATTGGAGTAAGGCCTTTGAGGGCTATGACAATGGAAAACAAGCACAATCTATAGGCATGGAAGAAGAAGAAAGACCCAGGATTGAATGTAATCCATTTGAGTCAGATAGTGATGAAGAAATCCCTAAAGATGAATATGAAAAGTTAAAACAAAGCAAAAGAGTCCACAAGCTGTTAAAACGGATAATCGAAGATGACAAAGAAAAATACTTCCTCCATTTAGCATCAATGGGTGTCAAATTACCCCAGGATTACAATGTGAATGATCTCAAAGAAAAGGAAGTACCAAACCCCATATCCATTCTTACTAAACAGCTCAATCAAATGCAAACTGAGCTCACAAATCTCAAGCAAGAAAGAACAAACCAAAAACAAAGTACTCTTTGGACACCATTTGTCCATTTCCTTTCGATAAGAGTATCACAATGGTTTCGTTTCCTCCTAATGTGGCAAGACCAAAATATGACAAGTACACTGGGGAAAATGATCCACATGACCATGTGAGAGAATTTTGTGCTCTTAGCATTGAGTATATGCATGAACCCACTTACCTCATGTGACTATTTCTAGGTAGTCTAGGAGGAAATGCCATGGAGTGGTTTTGAAAATTGAATCCTAAATTCAAAACATTTGAGGAACTAATGCAATGGTTCATTCAACATTACTCCTACAACATTCAACATGACATCACCATGATGGATCTATGTAATACCAAGCAGAAAATGGGAGAATCCTTTACACACTTCCTCCAAAGATGGAGGAAGATCTTTGCACGATATTCAAGAGTCATCCCCGAAATAGAAAAGATGGAGATCTTTGTTAATAATCTCATACCTAAATTAAGCTATGCTCTCCAAATGCAAGATTCTCCTAGCTTCGATAAGATGATTAAGAATGCTCTCCGTATCGAAGAATTCATGGTCAAAAAGGGGGAGATCACCCTTCAAAATGAAAACAAAGGCATTAGCCCCAACTCCAAGCCTAAATGGTGGAAACAAAATAAAAATGTTATCAATGATGGAGTGGTTGATGCTTCCAACATTAATTCTAAAACCGAAGCATTCAATATTACCAATGGTATGCAAGCAAGTAAGGAGGCTAAAATAACACCTTCCATTCCCAAAACCAACAATGATAATGACAAAGGATGAACATGGAATTCAAAACCCCAAAGAACATTCACACCTTTAGGAGAACCTCTTGAGACCATCATAAAAACATTGGTGGACAACAAGGTCCTTACGATTCCTAATTCTAAACCTTAGGAACCAATGGTCAAGCCTAGATGGTGGGATGACAACTCTTACTGTGTCTTCCACAAAAACAAGGGACACAAGACAAATAATTGTCTCAAGCTCAAGCATGTTATCCAGGACCTCATTGAAGGGGGTAAGATCAAGGTGGATGGACACACTACAACAAATGGAGATCACATGGCATTTAATAAACCATTCCCCAATTACAATCAAGGAGAAACATCCAAAGGGAAAGATAATGAGGTACACTATACTTATTCCAAAAATAACAATGTGATCAAGATGCTCAACATTAAAAATGAATTTGTCAACATGGTCACCATCAAAGGAGCCTCATCCTTCACAAACACTGTAACCCAGAGCCAAGCACAGGTTACGATCAAGGGACCTCCAAAATAGACATCTATGCCCAAGGTTCCTATTATCACTATTCCTAAACTAGGAACAAAACATGTGGTCACTATTCCTCGAGTGAAATATGACTTGGTGGATCAATTGCAAAGAATTGCTGCCAAAATTTCCATCTTTGAATTACTCAAAATATCCACTGTGCATAGAGAAATCCTAGAACAAGCACTGCACACTACTAATGTTCCAAAGGATATAGATATAGACAAATTCCAAGTGATGGTCAATCACCTCTCAGCACCACATTACCTCTCCTTTTCTGAGGAGGATGACAAGTCATTGACCCATCCACACAATCAACCCCTCCATATCGAAGTTCTTATTCATAAATCTCGTGTTAGACATGTGTTGATAGATGGAGGTGCTAGATTAAATATTTGTACACTGGATCTTGTCAGGAGGCTAGGCCTCTCAGAGAAAACAATTGACTCTAGAAATAAAATAACCATCAAAGCATATGATGAGGAAGAAAGATCCTCTTGAGGTATCATTTGTCTACCCATCAGGGTAGGACCAATTAAAAGAGATGTAATATGTCAAGTTATGTATCTACCACTGGCCTACAACATTCTACTAGGGAGGCCATGGATCCACGAGATGCAAGCTATACTATGCACTTATCATCAATGCATCAAGTTCCCATATAATGTAATAGAGGTGACAATTCCTGTGGATGACAACTATGCTTGCAACAATATTAAAGTAGGTAGCATGATCCCACACAACAAGGAAGCTATGGATATAGTTACTCCTAAAACTACCAAAGACATGGTCACGAAGGGCTTTAGCAAAACATTGAAACTTCAAAAAATAGGTATGGGAGAATACAAGTTGGACCTGACTCCCTCCCTGACAGAGCTTCCAGTATCAGCAAGATCCTACGGAAAACCATCATCAACATTCACACCTCTCGCAGTAAAAGAACCAGAAGTACACAAGGCTACTAGTATGGTAAAAGCATCCACATCTTCTTCAGATAACACAGAAGAGCGGGCAGTCTTAAATTGGCTTTACAAAGGAGAAATAGTGGACTCAGAGGTCAAAAATGTAAAGATATCCCCAGAATAGTATGGAAAAGGATATGATTTTGTCAAACAAATGGGATACAAAGGAAAAGGACCTCTAAATGACACATGATGAGGGATCATCGAAACTATACCCATGGAGTTCTGCCTCAACAGAGATAAAATAGGATTAGGCTTCAATACTCAAAATAAACCTACTTCCAAGAAAAGTCCACCTTTTGAAGTAGAGAGTGATGAAACAGATGAAATAGTCTCAGACCCATGGCTTTATGAGAGATTACTACATATTGGTACAGAGAATCTTGAATATCAAGGAGAATGCTATGTACCTAGTTTTGAGGTACCACAAGATCTTCATACTCCTTTGCTAGAACAACCGCCCATTCAAGAGGTAGGAGACACTGTAGCTACAATCACTCAAGAGGAACCCCAGCCATAGAATTTACATCCTAACTAGGGGCAATTGGTCACTATTACACATGTCTTAGATCTACCTCACTTTGATTTACAAGCAGTTAACCGAGTCCACCAAATAAACATTGCTGAATATTTGAATAGGTCTGATGATGATGTCACAGACTCTCATGACTATGAGTATGATCGGTTGTCTATTGCTTATGAAGAAATTGGGATAGAAACAATTCACTTGTTTGCAGCTCCTGCAGCTCCTAGTAGGCGACCTAACATCCCTTTCAATGACACTGATCCTCCTAAAGCAGAAGAAGAGTTCCTTCCTCCAATCATAGATGAAGACACTGGTGAATACATAACTCGATGAAAATTTCATAGGCTACAAGCAAGAATCCTCCTTTTACATAGGGATGATGATGAGTTATCTACTGATGAGTCACTAGAGTTTGATCCATATATGACTGACAACAACCCTTTTAACAATGATCTCACTCTTATTGATCTAAACATCAAAGATATTAACTTAATAGCCCATGTCATGTCAGTTAACAATTTTGATGCCAACATGATGCTGTCCTTTCTAACTCCCTAAAATTGGTACTTCCAGACCTCATTAATTGGACTAAAATAGATCCTACACCTATGCTCAACTTTTCTGATGAACACTCCCTGGCTTGTTACCTTAATTCTTGTAAACCTCACCCTTCTTCCACCAATGCAAGGAGCGAGAACATGTCACAGGAGGATATCAAGTTTCTTAGTCACAAATTGAAAAAAAAGTGGACTGATGGTGAAAACCACTCTGTGGCAGTATCAGATCCCAAAATAGTAAAGAAAAATGATGTATATGATGGTGAAAACCTCTCAGAGGTGCCAAAAGATGAGACTCTTGATATCCTCCCTGAACACTTTCAGGAAAGATCTTCAGTATTAATTGAACCAACATAGCCACTGAACTTGGGCACTATTGAAGATCCTCAGATAGTTCATCTAGCACAATCCCTATCAGAAGAGGAGAAGGTACAATTCACAGAATTCCTGAAGGAGAAAAAGATCAACTTTGCCTGGTCCTACACGGATATGCTAGGACTAGATTCCAATCTCATTATGCATCACTTATCTATAGCTCCTGGGATCAAGCCCGTGAAACAGAAACTGAGAAAAATGCATCCTCATGTTGCATTACTAGTGAAAGTAGAATTAGAAAAGTTTTTAAAAGTTGGATTCATTCGGGTCATTGCCTATGCATCTTGGATCTCCAATGTGGTCTCTGTTTCTAAAACTGATGAATCTATTAGGATCTACACAGACTTCAGGGACCTCAACAAAGCATGTCCAAAAGATGATTTCCCTTTACCAAATATTGACATGATTATAGACCTCACAGCTGGCTACCAGATGTATTCTGTAATGGATGGATTCTCGGGTTATAATCAAATCAAGATCGCCCCTGAGGACCAAGAGAAAACTGCATTCACATGTGCATGGGGCAGATTTTGTAGGAACGTCATGCCATTTGGACTAAAGAATGCCAGAGTAGAATATCAAAGAGCTATGACAACCATATTCCATGACATGATGCACAAAAACATGGAAGACTATGTCGATGACACACTGGCTAAATCAAAAGAAAGAGGCACTCATATTGCAGATTTAGGAAAGATATTGGATCGAATGGAACAATTCCAACTCAGGCTCAATCCAAAGAAATGTTCCTTTGGGGTTCAATCAGGGAATCTCTTAGGGTTCATAGTATCAGCCAAGGGAATCGAGGTAGATCCGACAAAAGTAAAATCTATTCTAGAAATGACTCCTCCATGCAATATCAGTCAAATGAGGACACTACAAGGGAGACTCCAGTATATCAGGAGGTTCATGTCCCAACTTGCAAATAAGGCACAACCCTTTACTATGTTACTGCATAAAGGGGTTACATTCAACTGGGATGAACACTGTGAAACCAACTTCAGAGAATTAAAGGCCTATCTGGCTTCACCACCTATTCTTATGGCACCTATTCATGGGAAACCTTTTCTCCTATATATTTCAGCTACAGCTACATCACTAGGAGTATTATTGGCATAAGAGGATGAAACAAAGAAAGAGCGAGCTATCTACTACATTAGTAGAACTCTATTTTCTTATGAGCTCAATTATATTCTTATTGAGAAAGCATGCTTAGCAGTTGTCTTCACCTCACAGAAATTAAGACACTACATGCTCTCACACATAGTCAAGCTCATAGCTAAGATTGATCCTCTGAAGTATCTTTTAAGTAGAACAACATTAAATAGGTATTTTGGAAAAATGGGTCCTCATTCTAAGTGAGTTTGACATTGAGTATGTTGACTAGAGGGCTATCAAAGGACAGGTACTTGCAGATCAACTGGCTGATTCACCACTCCAAGATGATACACCATTGCTAATTGAATTTCCTGATGAAACAATCATGGATCTCACTGAACATTCATGGAAGATGTACTTTGATGGGTCATTTACTCAACAAGGATTTGGAGCCAGGGTTCTCTTCATTATTCCACAAGGATATAAGATTCCCAAATCTTACAAATTAATGTTTCCATGCACCAAAAATATCTCAGAATATGAAGTGTTGGTCAACGGTCTCAAGCTCACCATAGAATAGAAGATCATTGAGCTACACATATATGGGGACTCCCAACTAGTTATCAATCAAATCAATGGGGAATACCAAAAAAGAGATGAAAAATTGATGCCCTACAAACAACTAGTTGATGATTTGAAGAAATACTTTGTCTTCGTCACCTTTCAGCAACTACCAAGATTAGAGAATAAAGCTACAGATGCTATGGCTACCTTGGCATCCATGTTACAATTAGAGGAACATCAATTTTTCTATGACTTCTTGGTAGAAGAAATATCATATCCGGCCTTCGCCAATCCAAAATACCAAGTAATCTATGCCTTAAATACTCCCAATCATTCCCGATATGTCAGTATTATTGCCTATCTTTCAGACCAAACTATTCCTGCCAATCTATCAAGAAATGAGAAATGATTCCTGATTAGGATAGCATCATGTTACGTCCTCATAACTAACAACCTATATTGACACAGTCTCAATGGTACACTGCTTTGGTGTTTAGAACTAGAAGAGTCTGATCTAGATTTAAAAGACATCCACGAAGGTGTATGTGGATCACACTCGAATGGCTTTTCATTAGCTAAAAAGTTGCTCAGAGTAGGCTATTATTGGCCTACAATGGAGAAAGATGCTATTCAATTTTCCAAAGCATGTCTTAAATGTCAAACACATGGAAGCGTCATCCATGCTCCTGCCAGAGAACTGATACCTTTCATCACACATTGGCCATTCTACCAATGGGCCTTTGACTTGGTTGGATAGATACATCCCAACTCTTCAAATGGACACAAGTTCATCATTACGGCCACTGAGTATTTCACAAAGTGGGTTGAGGCCATGCCGCTAATCAAAGCCACTGGAAAACAGGTGGCTATGTTCATTTTAAACTACATTATTTGTAGATATGGGATACCCTCTTCAATTGTAACAGACAATGGGGGCCAATTTAAAAACCAAGACATTGATGACCTCTGTGAAAAGTTTCACATTACTCAACATTTCTCTTTGGTCTATTATCCTCAAGGTAATGGACAGGCTGAGGCATCAAACAAAAATATTCTCAAAATCCTACACAGAACTGTGAGCAAATATGACAGAGACTGGCATTTACAACTAAATCTGGCACTATGGGCCTACAGAAAAAGTATCAGAATACTGACTGGAGCCACGCCATTTTCTCTAGTCTATGGCACTAAGGCAGTACTACCTATTGAGTTTGAAATCTCATCTTTGTGGATATCTTTACAAGGACTAGTTACTGATGAGCAGTACCGCATTGATCGGATAAATTCTCTGGACCTACTGGATGAGCGCAGACAGAAAGCATTCGATCACCTCAAGGTGTACCAAGCAAGAATGTCCAAAGGTTACAATAAGAAGGTTAAACCATGCAAGTTTGAAGTGGGGGACCTTGTCCTAAAAGAGAATCCTAAAAACTAGCCTAATAGAGAGAAAAAAGGGAAATTTGAACCTAACTGGCTGGGACCTTATGTTATCACTGCTACTTTTGGGACTAGAGCTTATCAATTAGCTACACCTAAGGGAGATGTTCTTCCAGATCCTATCAACACTCTACATTTGAAGCGGTTCTACGCTTAATGTTCGGCTAGCAGAGCCTGTACAGCAAAAAGTTCTTGCAAAACACCAAAAACATTCAAAAAATTGATCCTAAAGAAATCCAAAAACAATGGAAAAAGTCCTACAAAATAGGTATCCTTGGTGAAAACCTAGTAAACAGGCGCCTTTATACTACAAAAACATTCAAAATAGAAAAAATAGCAAAAAAATTGAAAAAAGAGAAAAAGTGCCTTGATGAGCACCTGGTCAAACATGCATCTTGGTAGCAAAAAGAAAGAAAAGAATCTTGCTAGGTGGTGAAAACCTAGCAATCAAGCATCACTTGTGTTCTGCGCTGCATCTATCAATGCACTACTGATACTAGGCCTTCATAATTTTGCCTGTGCTCATACGCTGACTTCATTTTCCTACATGACTATCTTATCCTCACTTGGGATTTGTCTACCTTTACGTCTTAGGAATAGGTCATTCTACACTAGGGACATCTTTGTTAGCATAGTCAGTTGCAATTGCTAGGTTGATCTAGGATGGTTTACCTCACAAACATGATGTTTATCAACACATGCAAAACAATGTCACTTCCTCAAACCAAAGGTATCTTTTGACGACATGGGACATGACATGACATTTACCGACATTCCTACATAGCCATATTGGATCACAAACGTGAAAGGATTATAATATAAAAAACACAGACTTGGAACACTATATTACTTGTATTACAATTTTCTGATTGATGAATCTTTACTTTGTTTGACAGATGAATGAACAAAGTACTACTTAAACACACAGTTTGATAATGGTTTGATTATGATTCTTTTATGTCGTAATGATGTTTTCAACTAGGGGCATCTAAGTAATTATAAATTTTATTGGATTGATTCACAATTACTGATTTATTATGTCTTCTTAGTTACTCAATGACGTCTATGCAAAGACAAAAATTCGCAAGGATAGGGGGCATAATGTTTTCTTGATCTTCTGCGTATGGTGATTGTTTCAAATAAACTTATAAATTTCACTTAACTTGGATGTTTATGGTAAGAGCTGCCACTATGGGTGGATAGCCGCATATATCTTGATCTTTGTTATGTGTAAACTATGGTGAGTTTGACACAATTTCCTTGTCTATTTTCTGATCTAGATTCTCACTAAGGTATATAAATCATAATGTACCCAAGGATATGAATTTTCATGGTCATTGCGGGTTCAATATCTTACCTTAATAAAAAACTGGTATATTAAAAGGAAGGTGACTATTTTGATGTCCTAGCTTCTATGGCTTGGTACCTAAGTCTATTTCCAACATTCCAATAAAAAATAGTATTCATATTGTCATAATATCAATGGGTATTAGTGATGATTATACTATTCAATGGTATCCGTTCCAAAAATTCCCAATGATGATAAAAATGTTGTAATATTTGCTAAATTAGTGACAAGTCTTAAGAGTCTTCATATAGCTGAATTTGGAGATTGCTTGATGCATTTTGTCCAACAGTACATAACAAACATAAGAAAATTTGAGCTCAAAAGATGGTTTCTATCTTCTTCTACCAATATCAAGTTAATTACATCATTTATATTACTGATATCATCCATAGCATACATTTTGCATACATTTTGGAAAAGAAAAAATGAAAAATACAAAAATAAAACATCCATGTATTGCATTTTTACTTCTACATCCTAAGTGCATCCATACATATATTTTTGCATCACTGAAAAATCAAAGAAAACATACATTTGCATTTTCACATAGATATCATTTGATTGCATCAGTAATATATTCATCACATCCACATTCAAAAATGATGTTGTCAACTATAAACTAACTCATCATGAGATCAAGATATCATCACATGTGCAAAAGATACATTTACCACATCTATGAAAAGCAAAATGGATACATCTACCACATGAAACATGTCAGAATCTAGAAACTACAAACATGATACAAATCAAAGCATACAGAGTATCAATGAGCATAAAGAGTATCAAATGAGCATAAAGAGTATCAATGCATAAAGTGTATCAGATCATATACAGAGTGTCAGTACACATGAAGAGAATCAGTATGCCAAAAAGCATGAATCGGGTATATATATACGAATCAATGTCATGTACAAAATAGGGGGATCTTAGCAGGATCCAGATATACATGTATAAATCTCAAAAATGAAATGGTGCAAAGTATCAACTCTGGCCTGCCCCCTCTCCCTGGTCAGGAGGAGGAGGAGGAGGTGGCATGAATGGAGCTGTTGGAGGTGGCATAGCTCCCTCTAACTACTGGGCTATGTGTGAAAATGTGGGTGCCCTCTGACCCTCAGGAACTACCACATGATACAAGGCATAATAATACATCGCCCTCTGTCCCTGATGGACTACGGTCTGGGCCTGTGTGTCCATCTCAGCTCTCAGCCGCTCAAGCTACCTGTCCCTATCTGCTAACAATGCCTCTATAGTGGTAACCCTAGCCTCCAAGGCTATGATCTGAGCTCTGAGATCCTCTCTCTCCTTCTCACACCTCGATAGAGGATCCCCATCTCTACCAGGGTCCTGCTCCTTTACTCTCTGTCTCTGCTGTCTCTTCTACTCAGGAGTAAGTAATGGGCTAGGATCTCTCTATGGGGCCAAAAACTGGTATCTCATCCATATCTAACCACTGCCACTGGGGCCGCCAGTATCTACTACCTCGCCACCTCCCCCTCGGTCATCACCATCGTGTCTACCATCTAGGGGAGGATGCCTGCCGCCTCTGCCTCCATCTCAGCCACCATCTCGGCCCCCATGCCTACCTGGTGCTCTATCTCGGCCGCCTCTCCCTCTGATAGGTTTTTCCTTAGGATCATAATCTAGCGGCTCCTCTACGTGAGGAATCATCTCCTCCAGTACTATAAATCGTGGGAATGGATGTTGAAGCATCTCTGCAATATACCCATCTGAAACACCTGCATCCTCAACATCTGGGCGAAGGTCCCAGTCTATAGCTACCCTATCATGGATTTCCTATGCAGCAATATCATATGTTAGCTGGGCTCCCCAATCAGCTACCTCATCTCTAATCCATGCATATACTGCCACATCCTCAGTACGGCCCTGTCGCTAGCCATACTACCTCAGAACCCTGGTGATCAGAAAGCGCTCTATGATATACCTAGTCTAGCCTATCAGATATCTGCTCTGACATAAAAAGGGAACCTGTCAAGCATCAAATGTCCATACCTCACAGTCTAGGTATGGTCGCCACATGACCTCCATCACATCATCAAAAAGGCGACGCCAGTACTCAACCTTGCCCAAGTGTGGCTGCTGTAATAAACCTGCATACATATATACATAAGGCTTCTTTGGTGCCTTCTGCCTATCACCAATCAGCCATGTCATAGGGATGTGCTCCCAGGCCCATACTTGAAGAATCAATATACCTATAGTCATGTTGCGGGTATGGTGGTAAACAATCTCATGCAACTCTCGGTATATGTGAGCTAAAATGCAGCTCCCCCAGGCAAATCGTTGATGGTGGATGATCATCTACTCTACCATACTGGCCTAGCCCACCAAGAAACCATGCTATCCTCTGTCTGGCATAAGGATGCTACCTACCAATCCAGCTAAGTACACAACTAATCGATCATAGTGATTGACCATGTAGTCCAATGACAGGTATCTACGATCTATGTTGTCATCCTAGAAGAACCTCTGAGCAGTCCTAATCGCAATGCCAGCTCTCGACTCAAAGGAAACCTCATGACCCACCATGGGCATGTGTAAGATCCTCCAAACATCCTCAGGTCTCACGGTGATCTCACCGGTAGGAAGGTGGAAGGTGTTGTGCTCTGAATACCATCTCTCGGCCAGAGTAGTCAACAAACCTCAGCTTACCCTGATCTTGGTTAAACCTATCAATGACCACAATCCACATTCGATCATGATATTCTACTCATCATCTAATAATTGGCTAGACAATGCCAGAACTCATGTAGGATAAGTGCCTCGAAAGGTGACTACCTCAAACTGGGCCTGATTTTTGACAAAAAAGTAAAGCATCAGCATTCTATCTACAACAAAGGGCATATTCCTACTCTACTCAATCATTTCCAGTTTGTAGGATGCAAATAGATCAAAAAAATTTGAAAACATAAGTCTTTTATCAGATACGATCCTGGAAATGCAGGATGTGATTGCACATATAAGATGCGATCCTAGAAAAATAGGATGCGATCCTAAATGTGAGGTATGATCCCCAAAATTTGGGATGCGATTCACTAATGGAATCTAGCTCAAAACATAAATTAAACCTAAAGGACTGGATGTGATCTGAGAAAGCCCAGATGCAACACAGAATCCGGGGAAAACCAAATATGATCCGAGAAAAACCGAATGTGATGGACGTTTCACAGGATGTGATCTGGAATCCCGGATGCGATCCTACCTTCTAGGGGCTCTAAAATGCATAAAATTGCTTGAAATTCAAAAATGCAAAATTCACAGGGTAGTTTATCGAGCACTTACCAGTGGTGGGTAGTCGGTTGGGCGCTGGTGTCATCGGCTCATCTCGAATTGATGTTTCCTCACAGGGACCACCATTTTCTCTGTCGAGCTCTCTAATTGGCTATAGCTGAATGTCAAAATGAATAGTGAAATGGTCAATTTGGAGGCTTATATGGGTCTTTTGGGACATTTAGGGTTTTTGAAACTCCTCCTAGGCAATTACACAATCATCTGTGTTCTCTTTTTCCTCAATCCAGAACAAAATCGAAGGTGCCTACGTCATTTTCAGCAGCACAGTGTCCTTTTGCGATAGTTTCAAAAAAATTGTGAATTTGCTTCATTTGTTCACTACATTGGTAAATGTTGCACATTTTATCATACATTTTGATCTAAACATCATTATCACTCATATTTTCAGATAATTAACTTGATATTCATGTGTTTATTTTTAAACACACCGTCTTCTGCTTCGCTCTTTCTGGCCTTATCACTTCCTGCAAGTGTTTTGTTCTCTACAACTGAGGGATTTTATTTCTTTTCCTTTGATTTCATTCCTGAGGGGGCATGATCACACTATCATCAATTAAATTTTTGCTTGAAACTACATTAAAAATGACTTCATTATCAAACAAACTAGGGGCATAACAGTTTCTTGACTAAAGTTAGAATTGTTGGACAGAAAGCTTAGGTTCTCATAAGCTGGATATTTTATGTTTCCTCATTTTGGAAGATTTTTAAAGCTCCTGGCAGATTCATACTAGCTTTTGGATGACAACCAAATTCAGAAATAGAATTATCAATTTTCGGACGACAACCAAGTTCAAAATTGGTATTTTTAAAAATCTTTTATTGATCTTTGGATGACAACCAAGTTCAAAATCAATTCTATCAGTTTTGTTTAAACAAGTGCAAGACTAATCTCATCAACATTTCATTCGACAACCAAGAACATGATTCTCAATCTTTTTTAAGTCAAAATCAAAAACTTTCTTTGAATCAATGCACTGCTCGCACATCAATTCAAAGAGGGGCAAATGTAACCACCTGAATTTGGTCTGTCGCAACTATGGACCTTATTTTCCCTAAGTGTGATCATACCCTTGATTATGTCCAAATGACCCTGTTACTGCTTGGCATAATTCTTTAAACCAATTTAATGTCCTAAGGTGACCTTTATCACTGATTTATATTAACTATTATAGCCATGTAATTCAAATCAATTTCAATCAATCAAATCAAACCAAAATTAAATATGGCTTTAATATTTAATTATAAAGGAATTAAAATAAATCCCAAAATCAAATACTCACTTGCAAATAACCCATCCCCCTAGCCTATTTAATCTAATTAAAATGGCTATATTCCCCTAATTATTAAAAAGCAATTTTATTATTTAAATAATTAATTCCTATATTTCTAAATGAATTAAATAAGTTTATTTCATTTATTAATATTCCCCCAAACCCCAACCTAACCCATCTCAACCACTTCTACCCTGGGTTCTAACCCTTCTCAAACCATTCACCCATGCTAATCTAATCCTAATCCTAAATTCTTCTCTAACCCACCTCCTATTGTTGTCACATTCCATTAAGGAATACTTAACAACTCAACCCACTTGAGAAAGTCCACTTTCTCAAGATGAACTTTCTTAAAGTCCATTTTCTCAAGCCACTCTCTTACATCCTCCCTTCCCTCTTTAAGGCCTTCATTAATGCCTTCATTAATATGAAGACATTAAGCCTATGTCTCTCCCATGCCTTATTAATTCCTTAGGCATTAATGGCTCTTACATATTCATTTATGAGTCTCCTAATTCATAAATGAACCTTGTCCCCCCTCTCTCTCTCCCATTCTTCTATAAATAGAAGCCTATTTTGAGAGAAAATAAGTCTTCACATTAGATCAAAAATATATTGTTATGCTATTAGATTCACTCTAGACTCACATTTCATCTATTATCTCATGCTAGTTTATTATTTCCATTTCATATTTTAAAGCTAGATCCCATGCTTTTTCATCTTTTTAGTCTAAATTTGATTCAAATCCTTCATGCTAGAATAGTATTGGTGAATGATTTATAGCATATTCTAAGGGCTAGTATGTTATAGATTACACTCTTTCTAGTTAGAAGGCAATAGGCCGATATTAGTGGTTCTTAATGTTTTAACTAACCATTTGAACTAATGCAATGACATATTGAGTGTTTGTGTTGATTTTAACAGGTACCCAAATACACACACAATAGCCAGTTCTAAACAAGGATCCTCTTGAGAATCATGTTGTTTGAGACTAGGTGTAATTGTTAATTGAGTAGTAAGAATATGAGGTAAATCATTATCAAGATCAATGGTCTCATATTCATCACTAAGATCAATAGGATCATCAAGAGTGTCCTCCTCATCAAGGTTGATAGAAATAGGATCCAAGATGCGAGTAGGATCATCATACTCATTGGTCTTATCATCATGAATAGTGATATTTAATACATTAGGCATAGGTTGATCAAAAGTAGGTAAAGATTTTTTGAGCATAGAAGCATGGGCTCTACGCTTTTTATGACATTCATTAGTAGATTTGTTACATTTCATTTTGCTTGATAATTTTGTGAGAACTAGGAGGAATAACAACAGCTTCCTTCACAAGTTCTATAGGAGGAATTTTAGTAGGTGGTAATGGAAGGGTAGATGTGGGATTAATTTAATTAGTATTAATGGATAAAGGAGGGATTGCAGGAGTAGGCAAAAGACCATGGTTGGAATCAATCCGAGGAATACTTAACTCTACAATTTTGTGATGTTTTTAGGCTTGATATGAGAAAAAGAGATGATCAAGGCAAGGAGGACATGAGTGAGGTAATTAAGGCCAAAAGAAATTAAGAGTAGCACAATCTCTAGGCCTAGATGGTTGATACAAACTATGATTAATTGTCTTAACTTCTCCATCATGAATAAACTTAAGACATTTATGAATGGGAGAGGCAATAACATGCATAGCAGTTACCCATGGTAAACCAAATTTGATTTGAAATTGATCAGAAGTAGGAATAAAGATGAAGGTAGTATCTATAACTTTACCACAGAGTTCAATAGGTAAGGTAATAGAACCAAGTGTAGGATAAAGAAAGCCATTACAAGTTTGAATCCATGCATCAAATGAATCATAAAAATCACGTTGTAATCCTTTCATAAAAATATTTTCTTCAGTTATGACAT
>MU224933.1:3447855-3463957 GCA_018584345.1 Thuja plicata | reverse complement strand
GGAAGACTCAGGATCAAAGGAACCCATAAGTCTACGGCTTCTTCTAACCGGGATACTATAAGTAGGACTAGATGTAGTAAATCTCATACACCAATACAATGCAAATGAACTAATACAAAATTTTAGAACTATTTAATTGAAATGTAATTTGAAAGAAAATGCAAGATCTAACATACACAATGCAAATCTAACACTAAAAAAGAAAGATTTGTCTATTGCGGGTTCACCAAAATGTAAAAGGAGAAAAATGTGGTTTTAGTTGAATGAAAGATGAAGAAGTTTGGTTAAGAGGAGGGTTTGAATTGTTAATGGTTATTTGTGTTGATTTCCTTAACCCCACTTTCCACTTACTTGAATTTGATTGATTGTATATTGCAATTGTGATTCTGATTAAGGGAAGATAAGGTGCTCCTTTTTTTCACCCTCAAATACACAAATAGGAGATCCAATTTTGATCAACCCCAAAGGGTTAATACACAAATGAATCCACTATTTGGAAAGAGACCAAGAAAGGGGATCTTAAATTCTGTAAATTGATTGATTAATATGATTAATGACAGTAATTGAAAAGAATATGAGAAAATACCAACCTTACAAAATGGCAGATCAAAGATTGCTATTTTCTAAGATCTGTAGACTATTTCTAGAGATGCTGACAGTTGATACCAAACCGGAACACAGAGACAGACAAAACCCAGAAATATTTTTCCATTCCGATGTCATCTTATGAAAAAGGTTGACCCTATACCACTTTTGCCAACTCAATCTGCTCAACTCTGAACATGTTCATGTTCACACAGCCTGAAAGAAATCTGAAAAGGGTATCTAGATCTGGCCTCGGATCTACAGTCCCGAACCTGTACCTACAAGAAAAATGTTTTTTTTTTTGTTGGGGAGGGGTTTTCCTTGGTCAAACCCCAGTTTTGGAATTAACCTTAATATATGTAATTGAAGATTGCATAAAGAGTAACAAAGCAAAACTCAAATTCACCTTGCTTGTAATGTCCTTGTGGCGGATTCAAATTCATGGATCCACAAGTATGATCCAAAACATGGAATGTAGAATGGAAGGATGTCTTCACTCTCTTGCTTGTAGATCTCCAACACCAAGTCTTGAATGGGTTCTTGAACTTGACAAGGTTTTTGGAAGAAGATGGATAGAGAGATCACCAAAAGGGCACTTTTTGGCTTGAATCCTCCAATGGCCTCCAATGGATCTCCTTCATGCAAATGGATACTTGAGAATGATGGATGCTTGCTTCAAATATTTTTTAATTTCTTTCTTGGACTTCACTTCAGAAGGATGCTTGATGCTTGATTAGAAGACTTCAATTGCTTGATCATGGTTCTTAGAAAATGAGAGGAGAAAGCTCCCTTTTATATGAAATTAGGGCACAATCTTCTAAGGAGGCCTACATAGGATAATTAAATCATCATTTAAGCCTTTATCCCTAGGAGAGGACCTATATTAAATATAATTTTAGAATCAACCAATTCAGAACCCAAAACAGCCGACCCGGAAGTGGGAATAAACTTTTTGTGAAGACCGACATCCCAAAAACCAAAAGTTCCCAGGATTTGGACCCTGGGATAGGGTCAAGGTTGGCCCTATCCTAGGATAAGGCCAAGATCGACCATGTCCTAGGGCAGGGCCAAGGTCAACCCTATCCTAGGAGGTCGACCCTATCCCTAGATCCTAGGATCACAGGTCAGAGACCTAGAATGCAGAATTTAGGTTAGGAAATGGAGGTTAGAAAGGAAAGTCAGGGGGGAAGCCATGTCAAGATGAGGAACCCATTTAGAGGTGCTTGTCATGACCCCAAACCACTCACTCAGAAGGCTAAACCAATCTCCTATGGAAGTGCTTCCATTTTATGACTATACAGGTCCTAATCAAACAAAATCATGTTACAGAGAAAGGTATTTCATTTTGTTTGTTAATGACTATTCTAGGATGATGTGGGTTGCATTCTTAAAGGAGAAGTCTAAAGCCTTCGAGAAGTTTAAAATATTCAAAGCTAAGGTTGAGAATGAACCTAGATTAAAATTGAAATGCTTAAGATCATATAGAGGAGGAGAGTTCACCTCTGACTAGTTCTATGATTACTATGAGGAACATGGAGTTAAAAGACAATTGAGTGCCCCTAGAACCCCTCAAAAGAATGGGATTATAGAAAGGAGGAACAAGATTATACTTGGTACATCACACACTATGATGATTGGAGGGAAAGTTGCGCACACCTACTGGAGAGATGCAATGAATACAGTAGTGTATACTATCAACAAAACACAATTGAGACTAGGTGTAGATAAGACACCCTATGAACTTTTGTTTTTTAATGTACCTATAATAAAGTATTTTAGAATCTTTGGTAGCAAGTGCTACATCAAGAGAGATGATGGTGTTGGTAAGTTTGATGCCATAAGTGATGAAGGTATTTTTCTTGGTTACTCTACAAAAATCAAATCATATAGACATTTTAATTTGAGATTGAAAAAGGTAATTGAAAGTACTCATGTAAAAATTGATGAAAATTTTATGGTTCAAGAAAGATACTATGAATATGCACCTATGATTGAAGATGAACCCAGACCTAGCAACAAAGATATTGTTATTGAAGAAATTTTTGATTGCATTGATGTCTCATGCAATGACCCTGAATCAAGTAGAGAAGAATCACAGATTACAGAAGAAGAAGTCACACCTAAGGTTCCAAAATTCACATCTAGATACCACTCTAAGGATGATATCATTGGAGATCAGAGAAGCAGTGTTTTGAGCAGATCAAAAGCAAAAAGTCTGGAAATGGATGAAGAGGTATGTTTACTTTCACAGATTGAACCTTTAAGTGTTGAAGACACTTGTAATGATTTTGATTGGAAGAATGCAATGAAAGAAGAATTAGATCAGATAATTAAAAATGATACATGGGAATTGGTCCCTAGACCCAGTGACAAAAATGTGATTGAAACAAAGTGGGTATTCAGAAACAAGATGAATGAAGATGGTACAGTAGTAAGAAACAAAGCAAGATTGGTATGTAAAGGATATGTGTAGAGAGAAGGAATAGAATACACTGATACATTTTCCCCTATGAGCAGAATGGAAGCCATTAAATTGTTTTTGGCATATGCAACATTCAAAGACTTTAAAGTTTATCAAATGGATGTAAAATCAGCTTTTCTGAATGGTGACTTGAATGAAGAAGTCTACATAGAAAAGTCTAAAGGATTTAATCTTTCAGATGAACCAGACATGGTATTCAGGTTGAAGAAAGCACTCTATGGTCTTAAACAGACCCCAGGAGCTTGGTATGAGAGACTTGATGATTATCTTACCAAGATTGGTTTCAAGAAAGGAGCAGCGGATTATAACCTATTCACAAGGGAGACACCTGATGGATTATTATTAGTTTCCATATTTGTTGATGACATTATCTTTGGAGGTAATGACAAGCTCAGTACAACATTTGCAAAAGAAATGCAGAATGAATTTGAAATGAGTATGATTGGTCCTATAAAATACTTTTTGGGACTGAATGTAAAGCAAACAGATAAAGTTATATTCATTAATCAGTCAAAATATGTGAAAGAAATACTAAAGACCTTCTAGATGGAAGACTGTAAGCCAGTATGCACTCCCATGATAACAAGAAGCAAGCTTTCAAAAGATGATGATTCCACAGCAGTTGATAAGACATTATACAAATCTATGATTGGTAAACTCATTTATCTAACTCAATATCGACCTGACATATCTAATGCAGTTGGCATTGTTGGAATATTTGCAGCTGAACCCAAGTAGAATCACTTAATGGAAATCAAAGGGATATTCAGATATCTAAAGGGAACTGTAAACTATGGTTTATGGTATCCTAAATTAGAAAATGTAAAACTTCATGTGTATACAGATGCAGATTGGGCAGGTTTTATTGATGATAGGAAGAGCACTTCAAGAGGAGTAGTATTCCTTTGAGATAGGTTGGTTTCTTGGATAAGAAAAAAGTAGAACTGTATTTCCCAGTCAACAGCAGAAGCTGAATATGTTACAGCAGCACTGAATTGTTCAACCATGGTATGGATCAAGAAAATGGTTAAAGAATTTGGAATTCAAGTTGATTATCCTATTTTTATTCACTATGATAATACTAGCACTATCAACATGTATAAGAACCCTATGATGCACGCAAAGACAAAACACATAGAGATCAAGTACCATTTCTTAAGAGAAAAGGTTGCAGACAAAGAAGTTAAATTGGACTATGTGAGCACTAAAGAACAGTTGGCAGATATTTTCACAAAGCCCTTATCAAAGGGTACTTTTGAGTATCTCAGGGAGAAGTTGGGAGTAATTCCCTCTCCTGAGTCTTCTTAGAAGAAATAGCAAGGACTTCAGTCATTAAGTGCCTGATGAATGGTTGACTACTCTACTTATGGAGTAGTACCTGTGCCTAAAGATCTATGGTGCCCTTTTCCATTGATGTCAAAGGGGGAGTACATAGTAAGAGGGAGTATGTACTAAGGGGGAGCATATACTCTGGGGGAGTATATACATGGAACAGAAACATAGTCAGAGGAACTGCAGCAGTATAAGAGAAATCCTTGATGAGCATATTGAGAAGATTGTAAAAGAAAGAGGACACCATGAATAGAGGATTTTTTTGATATCATATGTTGCCATCAATGCCAAAAGGGGAGATTGTTGGAGATTTGATTTTGAGCAGTTCATTGATTGTATGTTTGTCTTTGATGACAACATATAATACACAGTAGTAATTCTATATGTACTTATCAGAATGATGACATGAAGACTTGAAAGGTTAGATACATGTTGTTGACATGTTTATTATGTTATGTTCATACACACAGATCCATATATGATGTTCTAGTCAAGTTGTGTAATTCTGTTATTGGCAGTTACAGTTCTGGAAGAGTATCTATTCAGAGCCAACGTATGTAACGTGTTTCTTGAGTTGCACATATCTTAAGGATATGTGTGTGTATATTCATGATTAGTTATGAGTTTATGATATTTATCTAAAGGTGCCAAACGTGTTTCAAGAAGATTACAAAGTTAGATTTAATTTGGTGAGGTTGATTTAGTGAAGCATCGCGTCTATTCAGTTTATACTTGCACAGTTGTAATAATGCATGCATGCTTAGTAGAGCCGACAATGATGTTATGAAGAGTTATCTCACAGGTCCCATGATCTCATACTTTAAGGAAGATACTTATAGCAAGTCAAATGTGACACACTAAGTGTGAATGATACAAAAAGAGAAGAAAGATGTATAGAGCAGATTCTCAGAGTTGGTTCATTCATCAAGAGTCTATGTGAAGAAGAAGTGAAATATTATAATACACTGGAACTGATCAAGATAGTAGGTCTACTCTACAGTTCATAATCAGATATAGTGCATATCTGTTAGACAGAAGGTTGTAGCCTTGACCATTAAGCAATGAGCTTTTGGACAGTGAGTCCACCACCCCTAATAGGGTTATTTGTAAAAGACTCCTAACATGGTCTGACCCTTAACCAGGTCACTATACTTATTGCATTATAAAGTACAACTCCTAACAGGGTTGAAATATCTTCTATAAGGGATTACTATAAACAAGTATAGTTCATTGTCGGTGCTAATTCCCACCGGGGTTTTTACCATTTGGTTTCCTCATAATCAAATTGTGTGTTGTGTATATTGTTATCTGATTGAGAATTTACTTTGTTGTATTCTAAAGTTAAAGAATAAAAATAATTAAAGTTATTGATAACTGATTCACCCCCCCCATCCCCTCTCAGTTATCCTTTGGGACTATTATAACAGATTTGGCCATCTAGGTCAAATACTATCTCACCTGGGAGGTCAATCCCTAGGTTAATTGTAATCAGAACCCTATCATCCATCTAAGAAAGAAGCACATCAGTTTGGTCAACCCTAAGAACTGCGTTAAAGGGTTCAAGGGCATGTGGAATAATGTTCCACAAGGTAGGCTACCAATGGTAATCCGGCAGGGGCTCAAAAAAGCTAAGACTTCTTTGTGGATAGCATCCAGAGACCTAGGTAGAGCCCTAAAATTGGCATTGCCAATCTTCTAGAATTTCCTGGTGAGAATCTCTTTCTGGTATTTGGGATTCTTAAATAAAATAAAATAAAACCCTTTCTGAACCATTCAAAGAAAGGAAAAGTGGAAGGCGTATTATTTACCCCATTTATTGTGGAGCCAGTCATTGAGGAAGGTTCTCGATGCAAGCTTAATGATGTCTTGGCCTGCCAAAAAAATTAAAGAGTTCCTAAGGCTATCCTTCTCTTTCTCAATAGGAATGAACATCTGAATATTAGGTTTGATAATACATGCAGTAGTAGTAGCAGGATTATTACCTCTAGTATGGGTTCAATCTCCTGCTCCTCAAAAATGGTTTCCATCGATGATGAACTTTTCCTCTTATGGGATAACGCTTTCCTCCCTAAGTGCTTTCTTGAAGTTCTTGATACAACCTTCTGCATCCGATCCTGGAGAATGAGTTCCCATAATTAGATTTAGGGGAGATATATGGGAGCAACACCGCGAGGGTCAGAATTGATTGGTGCACTGATGCTCTACAATTAATGGCAAGAAAATATATCATATAAATATGAATTTAAAATAAAAAGCATTTAGAATACATACTTAAGTGAAAATTTTAAAAGCCTTTTAAAGTATAGGTGAAAATGAAAAATGTAATTTTATATTTTATACAAGAGATTAGTACTTCCTTTAATTTCATGCTTCTTCCAATAAACTAAAGCTGCCCCAACAAAAAAATCTCCAATATCTCAAATCATTCAATCCATGTTGTTTAATCTAAACAATTAACTTTGTATAGTTTTTTCAATTCTATCGTATTAGCTAAAATATTTTTTAGTCTATTAAATATAGAAAGAAAACATTTACTAAAAAATAAATCATGTAATTGTGTAATGTTAATTTTCTAGAAGAGAAAAATGAAAACTTTACTATTTTCAACACTTCTTTGTGTGGATGTCTTTAGTGTATGAGGTAAACTCATACATTAAATATTTTTCCATGTTGACTAAGTAAAAATATGAATGCAACATACTTATATACAATATCTATTATTTCTAAACATCATTTACCCAGGTCAAGGTAATTTTCATCCTAGATGGAACTACAACATGAAACTTGTCCAAAAATATAAAAAATCTTTTAGTCATAGTAATGTAGGAGTATCTAGGAGTGTAGGGAAATCTTGAATCTCCCAAAAATATTGCTATTTTATATTCTATTATAATTAGGTGCTTAAAAATAAATGCAAGCATATATAGGTCTCCATGTACCTAGGAAAGTATTCAAGAGTACATAGAAGGTTGAAATTAATTTATATTTGTAGCCAATGTTTTCAAAAAGGGACACCTTTTTTCAATAATTTATAATGATAAAATCATAAAAATATCCTTCTTAATTTGGGGGAAAATGAAGGGGAAGAGTCATGCACTCATATTTATTTAATTGGCTAAATAAAAAATGAGAAGATACACCGTTTTGGGTGCCCAATTTGGAAAACTTTGAATATACCTTTTAGGAGCCATACTAAGGAAGTTGAAAGATCATCTATTGACTATTGACTATGTACTTCTTTTCTTGATAACAATGATTTTTTACCAAGAAGGGTGGGACTTACAAAAAAAAATGCAAGAATGTTATAAAAAGAAGGCTTGCTATAATGCCCCACTCACTGAAAAACCGTTGAAAGAAAGGGTAATTATGCATAAGGTTACACAGAATGAATGAATATATATATATATATCAACCTTAATCACGATGAACATATGAGATCATTGCACCCAAGATCAAATATTAACTCTACTAGTCACTACATGACCTTGTAGTAGCAGAAGACTAAACACAGAAATTCAAACGAACAAGGGAAAGGTCCTACAATCCCCTAGAAAAAGTATACAGGGATACTTAGATTCACATAAGGGTCTCCCTGGAGATGTAGTAGTAAAATCCAATTCAAAGCATCGCTAGGTGTTTTTCGGAAACCACCAAAGGAAGTATCCCCACGGAGCAACAAGATACATATTTACCCTCCTTAATGAATGCTTAACTAGTGAGCCAACTAGATATTAGGTATAGAAACCTTGCGACCATGCACATGTCAAGTTTCATAGCTCACAGGATAATCCTAGCGCAGACACCTTTGGACAAGCAGAGACATTGAAGTATAGGCTTAGATGCCAAAATACCGTTCACCAAAGCACATGCGCAAATGCCAATATATGGGAAAGTCTAGTTTGGAGAGAAGAAAGTCTCATACTAGAGATGTAGAGACATCAAAATCCAGGAGGAGATGCCAATCATCACAGATGCTGATGGATAGCCTAAGATGTCAAGTCATAAAATTTGGAAGAAATCTAAGCAAAGTCCCACAACGAGGGTTCCAATTGGTCAGTGAGCAAATTACCAGATGTATCGCTCAATTTCAGAGAACTGTTCTAAACGGTAGACGTCAGATCAATTAAGAATTTTTCCAAATGATGTATTGTTTGCACACGTTATACTTGAATGGTTCGTTCACGCTGAAAAGTGAGTATTTTTTAAATATATCAATGTATATAAAAACACTTAACAACACCTCATTAAATCTGGTTCGGAGGGCACAACATTTAGGTACAATGACATTTTTAATTACTGTGGTGTTCTCTATGGTAGCCTATGGTAGCCTTTGTTTGAGTTGAATATGAGCAATAGCTCATATTCTTCTCCTCCACCTCTATACTATTCTAAGTCTCCTGATCTTCCATATAGTTATAATTCTCCACTTTCTCCAACTTCCTTCTATCTCTTTATTACTACAAATCCACCCCCCCCCACACCTCCCTCTTCCTCACCTCCTCCTCTATATTGTTACAGGTCCCCCCCCCTCTATTCTCATCTCCTCCCGCACCATANNNCCCCCTCCATACTATACAAGTCCCCCCATCCTCCACCATCTCCTTCACCCCCTCCACTTTATTATTATAAATCCCCACCACTATTATGTTCGTCTTCTCCTCCCCCATACTACTACAAGTCTCCTCCACAACCATCTCCCTCTCCACCACCTCCATAATACTACAAATCATTTCCCCCACTATTTCCCTCACCTCCTCCTCCATATTATTACAAATCCCCTCTGCCATCATCCAGTTCACCTTCACCACCATATTATTATAAATCTCCACCGCCTCCATCTCCATCACCTCCTCCCCCATACTACTACAAGTCCCCACCCCCACCATCTCCTTTTCCACCTTCTCCATACTACTACAAATCCCCTTCACCACCCTCCCATTCACCTCCACCACCATCTCTTTCACCCCTATATTACTATAAATCTCCCTCCTCAACCTTCATGTCCTCCTCCATTATATGTTTATGAATCCACACCACAAACATCTTCATCTCCTCCTCCTCGATACTATGAAAAATTCTGTCCACCTCCATGCCCATCACGACCACGACCACCACTATACTATTATAAATCTCCTCCACCTGCACCGACATATTGATTAATTGACTCCTTGTAATACTAATTCCTAGGTGGTAATATCTTAAAATATCGTAGTGCCTTTTATATATTGTACCATTTCTTGTAGGAATTCGTAATATGTGATAGGGAGTCTCTCAATTCAATTTGAATCGAGTTCAAAAGAATGGGTTATTAATAATTTAAAGTTTTTTGTTTTTCTTTTTCTTATGTGCAGGAATGATGCAACATATAGTTCAAAATCTACTTATTCATTGTCTTCTCATTAGGGATATTACTTTCATTAAATATGCCAAAATTTTCATTCAAAAAAGTCAGACCATGGAATCAGATATCTATCCTAGAGCCTAGTGTAAGTAATAATGGAAAAGCCATCGCTCATACTTCTCCCACCTTCAAGGAAACCCCAATGGAGTATGTTTCCTGTTTGATGGAACTTCCTTTCATCTTCTCATGAGTTTATAATATCCTAGTGATAATAAAATTATTATTTTCTTATTTATTATTTTATGTTTTATTACTTGCTTAATTCATGTTTTATTAATTTTTTCAATTTTATCCATGTGTTTCAAGAGCTCATTGGAGATAGATAGATTTATTCACTATTAAAAAGTTTGTTAGCTATTTAATTTACAAATATTTATTTGGTATTTACTTAGTTT
Organism: Thuja plicata; assembly: GCA_018584345.1. NCBI lineage: Eukaryota > Viridiplantae > Streptophyta > Pinopsida > Cupressales > Cupressaceae > Thuja > Thuja plicata. The sequence goes on along the minus strand of MU224933.1, from coordinate 3,453,762 downwards.
TTTACGATTTTCACTTAATTATGTCGATGGCACATTATTTATGAAGAAATTGGATTTGTCTCTTTAAATATATGTTTGCAAATGAGAGTACCAAAGTTAAATGGGTACATTAATTAATCAATAATCAATACAAACAACCATGTTAGTATCTTTACATTGAAGGCTTGGAATCTACATTTAAGATATTAACATAGTAATTTCATTTTTGTTTTTTGTTTTGAATATATATAATTTTCTAATACAATACAAAATTATACATTTTTACACAAATGAAAATATTGTATTCTATGCTTCTCAATTCAAGTATAAAATTTGATTTTGTAAAAAAAAATTATTCCTAAATAATAAGGTTTATAGAGCTCATGGATTTTTTAGTTTAATGTAAAATAATTAGGGACATATAAATGATGGATTTTTTTGGGTGTACTATTAATCATTAAAGAGCATTTTTGTGATAATTTTGAGAATTTAAGTTTGACCTCATTCCCCATTTGTTTTTGGTGTGAGTGAAGATTGAGCAATATCCATGTTGCAATGGTCCTCTTTCACTAATTTCAAGAGTTAAGGGCTATCCATTCTCCAAAAAAATCCTAGGATATGAACCTCACCTCATCTCTTGTAGTTTTGGCCAAAGATTGAGTAGCATCTATTATACACCATTATTCCCTTAAGATATTTCCAACAAATAAGGAGCATCCATTCTCCCAAAATAGATTTTTAAGAGTTTGAATCAGACCTTATCACGTATGATGGATGGCCTTCCACTTCAACAATCAAATTGAATTTTAGTAAATCTATTTCAACCTTTATTTAAGCAATGAAAAAGCTACATAACTAATACAAACAAACCTATTTAAATTTAAAAATAGAAAGGATTGAGGAGATGAGTGGGAAGAGGGGCTGAGTAGGAAGAGGAGAAGAGATATTTTATCAAATTTGAATACTCTAGATGGATAAAATTTTAATGATGATGATGATCCTGGAGGTTCTACATAGGGCTGATTAGAGCTAGACACCCCTGGTTTCCCTATCATTTCAGTGGGTGTTGTTTGTTCTTTGGAGGTTATATGGGTGCCTCCTATTTTGTCCCTTTGGTTGTGTTCTCCTCTACTCTTGTCCCTTTTCTTGCTGTGGTTGTTTCTTTTATGGGTTTCTTATGGTGGTGTGGGAGATTGGCTTCCTTTCAGCTCATTCTCTCTGTGCAATTGTGCGGGATTTGTTCCTCTACCCTTGTCATGCCTTGGAGATATGTGCTTCCCTTATTATGGCATATTTTGGTAGTTTGGGATTTTATTGGTTTTTTTGTGGGTGTTTTGCTAGCGTTGGTGGCTATCAAGGGTTTCTTGGCTCAGGATTTTTTGTTCTTCTAGGCTTGTTCCTTCCTTGTTGTGTCATGCTTGACCCATTGGCTATTGTTTTTCACTTTCTTGTTGATTTTTTGGACTCAGTGGGTGTGTTTCATGTTGGTGGTTGTGACATCCCTTTGGTGTCCTATAAACTTTCATTGCTAGTGTTCATTCTTAAGGGTGGTTTGGCCCTTCTTTTGTTCCCTTTGCTATTGGTTGTTGGGGTTTTTGGGTGTTTGGTGGTCATGTGGTGTGGTGTTAGGGGTTTTATTTTCTCCTCCTTTTCCCTTCCCTTTTGGACTCTTACATAGGGGGGAGGCGGGTTTCATTTGTTATCCCCCCCATTTTCTCTTTGTGGTCGAGTTCGAGGTGGTCATTCTTCTTGGCGGCATTCCTGTGGGTTGTTTGTGGCACAAAGGTTTTGGGGTTCTATGTTTTAGTTATGGATCACTTTTTAGTGGTGACTTGTCTTGTTTGGGTGACTATGTAGTTGACTTGTGCTGGTAATGGAGCTTGATTTTATGACTTCCAATGGTTGTTCTCTTTGTAGTGGATTGTTTGACGCTACTAGTTTTCAAGGGCCTTTTACTTCATCTAGTTTTTTTTGGTCATGAGTTTTGGTGCAAGAGAACCTAGTTGATTTCATGTCTACACAAGGAAATTTCATCTTTTTGGCTTTTAGTTTTGTGTCTTTTATGTAATAATGCCATTTAAGGCCATTTCATGTGTGTATGAGTCAATATTAGGTGACTAGGTGCAATGGAGGGTAAAGTTGCATAAAGTTGTCAAGTTTGCACAAATGGTGTAAAAGTCAAAAAATAGGGAATGTGAAAAGTCACCAAGTGTAAATGGAGGAATTAGAATAATTTAGTTCAAAATAAGTTGTAAATGTTTGGTACATTTTTATATATCTTTGGGAAGGTCAAACCCAAAGGTTGGTGTTACATTTTTTACGTGAAATTAATAAAAGACATCCTTATTTCTACATTTCTGAATGCTAAATTGCTGATTCCATTGAATGGTATGGGTATGTATGACCTTTTCATGACCTGAATGTGATATTTTTGAAATATATATGAGTCTACTTTCTACTTCTTTTTATTGCATCCAATTTTAGTGTGTTTCAAGAAAGATATGCTCATTTTACTACAAATAGGTCTGAAACCCTAGTAGGATTAATTTGAGGGAGAACGGTTCAAATTTGAGTCATGTGTTCAAAAATAAACCTACCCTATTTCTTATTATGTGGTATAAATCACAAATGGGTATCTAGAACTGTGTTTATAATTATTGTTTTGTCTCAACTCTGGTTTGATTTTTATGGTTGAAAAATCCAATTTGCTGCTATTATGCCTTAGGTTCAAGAAATAGGACAATGAAAATTAGGATATGTCTGTACAAAGAAACCTACCCTAATTTTAAGATATATTAAATAAGGCCAAAAGGGTATCTGAAATTTGTTTTAGATTTTAGATATGTGGTCTGGTTTGCATGTTATTGTAATTTTATTAGTTTTGGTAACCTACTAGAATTGGGTCATCTTAATAAAGAAACCATAGAAGTTGGTTATATCTCTACTCTTTGAAGTTGTAGAGGGATTTCACAAGTCATGTGGAAATATTCAAGGGTATCTCAAAATTTTGGTAAGAGTCTTGATTGTTGGATAGAAAAATTGACGGTTTGAGCCTTGTTTATGGTTAAGGGCATTAAAGGAAATCTGAGGTTTGAATAAATAAGAACGAAAAATCATACCCCTGATTTACATCCATTTTTTTTATGGTTTTGGGGGTTTTGTAGCCTATTTTGGATCATATTGCCTTCGTTTCTAATTTATCTCTTATGGGGTCTCTTGGCTCTATGTTGGTTTAGCTCATGAGAGGCTTTTATGGAGGTGGAGTTTCCCCCTATTGAGGTGGAGTTTCTTGAATTTTCCATGATGTATTTTTAGCTCATTTAGCCTCATTATTCATCTTCCACATATCCTATTAAGGTGGTGGCATCTTCTATGGAGGTGGATATTTTCTTGGTGGGAAGGATAGATTTTTTCCTTATGAAGTTTTTCGTTATTGATTCTGGCTTGGAAGAAAGGTTAAATTAGATGTTGTTGTCTCAACCAATTTTATCTTTCTTCGTTTCTCTTATTGATGTGGATTCCTCTTCTATTGAGGTGGAAAGGATTGTTGTTCTTGAAATTTTTTTTCTATATGTTGGTGACTTGTTTTGGGTGCCACCCTTAATCCCAAGTTGATGGTTTGGGGATGGTGTAGGAGCACCTAGGTACACTAGAAGATGAAATGTACCTAGGGATTCTTTGATGTTTTGGCTTGTAGTGGTTCTAGCCAGACCACTAGGATAATAAGAGGACATGTAAGTCATATTTTTGTTTGAGTAAAGTGTTAGGAGAGGAGAGGATACCTTAATAGGTCTTTAGAGACTTTTGTGTCCATTTAGGTCCAATAGGGTGTTTTTGGTATGTTGATTCCAAATAAGAAAAACAAGGGACTAGAGGTCCTATTGTATGTTATTAAATCCTAACTAGTGGTCTGGACAAGTTTGGACAAGGTTAGACCAAGTTTGGAGAGCTCATTCAAAAAGTTGTAAAAGTTGTCAATGTTGTCATTGACAATATTGGCAACATTTGTTGCAAGAATGCAAATTCGATGCAATTGGTTCCATAATTGTCTAAAACCAAATTTTTAGTGCCTTGGTCAACTACATAAGGCTATCCTTGAGCTTTTGGAAGGGTTGGCAAGTTGAAATCATTTTGTGTACGGACTGTGAATTTGGAATACAGTTGCAGTTTATGTGTTTTGTGAAGATCGGATTGTTTAATGGATGGAATCAACTTCTGTAAGCATTGATTTGAGTAATGTAGGTTGACACAATACTTTTTGTGGTGTTAGTTTGAATTATTGAATAGTTTTGATTACTTTTGCAAAATATTTTAGTTTTTGTCTAGTCGCTGGTTTGAATTAGGCATTGTCTGCAAATGGAGTCATAACTCCATCTTCCAACGTGGCATTTGCATGGGCTATTGAATTATAGAAGGTGACTTCATGTACTATATGTACAGTGAAGAAGGGACCCAAGAAAGCATGGGAGCCATTTTTAGGATGATGCCCTAGGTGAGCCAGTGATGCATGGCTAGGGGCCATCAGTAGTTGCAGAGCTTATTTGGTAGATTGAAAGCAATAATTGCTTCAATAAAAGCTTGGAAAGGGGTAGGGTAATGTGTTTTGGAGTCCCAATTTAGATGGGAAGGTTTTTTGAATGCAGTTTGGTGTTTAAAATGAAGTTTCTATTAGACTGGTTTTGAAAACTTCAAAACCCTGAATTTTAGCCTTAATTATAGGCAGAGCTGTACTGACAGCTTGGGGACCCTAGACTTAGAAAATATCTATTGTCTTAATAAAGGGTATGTGGATCCTAAACTTTTTGGGACACTTGTTAGGAATTTTTGTGAGCTAATGCAGAAAAGGTGCCTAATTAGGCCTAATTGCTTGTAGCCCTATTTGGGAAGAAATTTATGTGATTCTTGGAACTCAATTAGGGTATCAAAGAAAAGTGTGGTTGCAGGTGGTGGAAAGGATCCTAAGAAAAACTTCAAGACCCTATCTCTCTCTATGGATTGGGAAATGATCAATTTGGATCTGTTGGAGCATCTTGGAAAGATGGAGCAAGAAAGGCTAGTAAGAGTCTTTTGAAGAGCTATGGTGAGCTTGTGTTTACATTGTTGGTGTTTCACTAGTTGAAGTAGGATCTTGTGAGAATATTCCTAAGGAGAATAGGGTTGGTGAAAGAACCCTAGGTATGTGAAATATCATGGGGGGCCAAACTATGCCCTTAAGTGGTAATCAAAAATCAGCAAAATCAGGGTTAGTCAACTTGACGTGAAAAATGTAACTAGCTATGAACCTAATATCAAAAAGTTGTAAGAATAGAATCTGTAGGAAATTGAATGTAGTTTCTAAAATACTAGGCCTTTTATAAAAAAAAGTTACTATGATTGGTGAAAATTATAGATTTCAATGCAGTAGTACAAAAACTTCAAGAAAAAAATAAGAAGTAGGTGTATGTCTGACCACCTTAAACATAATCAAATGATAATATTTTTTTATAATATTTTATATATAAGTAGTAGACTCCTTCTCGGAGGTGACGCATATTTTTGTGTAATTTTATGCTAAAAAAAAATTAATTATGAATTATCTGCTACAACGTTTTCAGAATAAAAAAACTCCTGTGTCTGACCACCTTAACTCATTTAAAACTTTACCAAATTAAAAATAAAAAAAATTTCTTATAGTAGGTGAAGCATAGAATGTGACGCATTTTTTGGTTTTCAAAAAAGTTATACCGTCTAAAAATTATAGCTATTTTTCAATCAGTATATAAATCATCACTTTAGAGGTAACTCAATTGGAAAATAACTAGTAATTACTTACCGAATTCAAAATTTGACAGCAATTATATCGATAGAAAGCTGATAATCTCCTTAAGATACCCTTTTCATTTCATCAAATTTGGGTCAAAAAAAAGTCGTCAGCTACATGGTCAAAGT
>MU224933.1:3404617-3420303 GCA_018584345.1 Thuja plicata | reverse complement strand
CACACATATATACAATATATATATATATATATATATATATATTTATATATATATATATATATATAGGCACACACACACACACACATTGTTAGAATAACTGATAGGGGAGTGAATCAGTTAGACTCAGTTTCCTCACAATTATCCTATAGTCCCAAATATTTTGAGATGTATATCAAAACAAATTCAATCATATAAATCAGCTCAGTGAAATCTATTATGTATCTCAAACTTTAGTCAATAATGTTTACAGAATGTCAGTAAATTAATATTGTGATTACCGATCTAGGTCAATAAAATGAAGTGTAATGTAAAATAACAATCCAGAATCTTTCATGCACATAGACACATAGATTTTTAATGTGCAAACCCTGCTAAGGGAAAAAACACCTCAGACCGGTAACCCATAATATTTTCACTCTTCTGAAGTGAGCTCGATGAAGAGCCAACACTGTTAAAGGTTATAATGCACACTGGTAAATGTGACCTAGTTAGAGGATTTGAAACTAATAGTTTTCTCTTGACAATGTATTCACTATGGGGTCAACAAGAAAACACTCAACATTCTCTGAATGTTATAATAAATTCTTTCAGTATCCTATTCGGTTAAAATATTTATCTATAACAATGGTTAAATTGATACAGTGATGATTTGATTCAACTACAACTCTATTTTGCAGATTTTCAAATCTATGCTAAGTACATAGTACCTCTAATCAATTTGATTACTTCAGTTCATCTTATTCACCATACTATGTTCTTATTGGTAATGCTCTTTCCTCTATTTTCTCGGTGATGTATGCATAAAATACTCAGTTTCATCTTTAACTAGTTTGATTAGTCATGCATAAACTTTGCATGTGTGCTTCAGCATCTGTGCTCGCATGTATGTTCATAATGAATCTCTTGTCTCTTATATAGTCATCATGTCTCATTTAATTTTCATCTTTCAGATATTTCTGCTTAATCTCCACAGTTAATTTTTCCACTTGATCCTTCCTTAGCAGTTGTGTTAAAAACACATTTCAATCTTTGTCATCCGATCTTCACTGAATTTTCATAGCCATTTGATCAAAATAACAAAATTTATCTTTTACCTTGAAATCATCAATTGCCAGCTCAGCATTCTAGTTGGCCTCAATTTGAATTAATTTCTCAATCAATACCTTGTTGTGTCGGCAATCCCTTTCTCGGTTAATACTGTGCTTGGTATACACTGTGTTTTAATCAGTGTTTACTGTCTCTCGATGTATACAAAACTCATCAATTTCTGACCACATAAATGGTGCAGGAGCACCCATATGTTGTCTAGGGAAATCTATTTGTTTTCAATTATGTGTGTGCTTTAGGGTATTTTTTTTTTGTTTTGCTAAAGGTCATGTTGACCACAGAGTAGGTGCAATGAGGTTTAGGTCAATCAAGAGTCTTAGGACCTTTTGTAAAGTTCAATTAAGGAAGAAGTTGTAAAGCCTTCAAATTGGAAAAAGTGTGGTGAAGATGTCATCATGAGGTTAGTAGGGTAAAATAAGGGTTATAATAATTTTTTATCCATAATCATAAGTTTTTTAGACGTTTTGACGAGCATTGAAACTCATTTGCATAGTTTTGCAAGAAATTGTCAAAAGTTGCAAAAGATGCATTTTGCAACTTTGCAAGTTTTGAAATGTTGCTCGGACAACATTGTCAAGTTTGGAAAACTCAACCAAGAAGATCCAAGAGGGTAAAATAAATATTTCATGACCCTACTTAAGATATCCCTTGACCTTGGAGCGAGGTTGGATCCCCATTATACGGACTGAGTTTTTGTAAGTAATGAAGGATATGTGAACTAGTGTATAATTTTGAAGTTTTTGGTTACAATAGTGCTTTAATGGATTGAACCTAGCACTATAGATGGTGCATGGTGTAGTGTATATGTTTCCTTGATTTTGGGTGGCCTTACTTAGGAGTTTTGTTTAGTTTGGAGTTCTTCTTGTAAATAGTTTTGTTTTGACACTGCCACTGGTCATAACCAGGCGGTTTGTAAAGATGGGGTTCTAGCTCATTCTCTAACCATGAATTTTGTATGGCCCTTTTGGAATAGTGACTAGACTCCATGTGTGTAAATATGGTAGGATTTGGGGCCCTCTAAAGTAGAAGAGATAATTTTAATGTCTTTCCCTTGGCAAGCCAGAGGTGAGCCCGACTAGGGAAGACCAAAGTGCAGAGAGCACAAATTGCAAAGGTGGATAGATGGGAGAAAATTTACTCTTGTAATTGAAAGATAGGAGTATTTCCAACATGTGGTAAAGAGGGAGAGGTAAGAAAAATCCATTGGTGAAGTGAAAACTTACTAAGTTGTAGAGGAGCTAGGAAAACCCTAAAAGCCCTTAGTTTTTCTCATTTTGAGTTAGGACACTGTACGATCAGTGGTAAACCCAAGACCCCAAAAAAACTTGATGGTTAGGAATATGAACCAATAATCCTAAGAAAAGATTTAGGGTTTCTTTGGAATGATTGGGAGGAAATCCTTGATTTCTCAAAGAAGGAGACCTAATTGGGTTAGTAGCCTTTTAGGCCTAATTGAGGAGTTTGGTGAAATCAAATTGTGAATGGAACTATGTGGGACTCCTAATACCCCTATCTAGTTGTATTGAAGTCTCTAAGGAAACCTCCAAACCTCTGCAAGACCATTTCAAGAAGCTGGAGGTTAGAAGCCTTTAAGGTGGTTTAAGGGGTAATAGCTAGCATTGCAAGAATGTAACTAGTTTGACTTGATAGAAGAAACTTTCATGATAGTTGGGTTGGCTAGGTAGATCAGGGGATCCTAAACAAGCAAAGATCCTATTGGTGACAAGTGGTGTAGTGAAGACACCATAGAAGTATCTCAAGGAGACTAAGAGGATGAATCAGTGACTGATTTATCCAACTTCCTTATCAGATTGGTATCAAAGCCCCAAAAATATTTGGGATTGTTAGTGCATCTGAGATTATGAGTATAGTGGGTCCACAACCATGGTAACCAATATGGAATTGGCCAAATAGGTCGATGAACAAGAATTTGACAATATTATATTAAGGGATATAATAGCTCAACTGGAAAGAGAATTAAGTGAAGTGTAGACCAAGACTGATGAAGTCAGTGACAAATTAGATGGGAAAGAACCTAAGGGTAAAGAGGTTGCAGAGGGAGACAAGACTCCTAAACCTAACCCTTTATTACAAGAGGGGCCTTTATTGAAGGAATTGAAGGCTATGAGTGGGGAGGCACTTGAAGGAATACCACTATTTAGTTGGAAGATGGAGGCATATCTAGTCATGGACTGCATTAAGGGCATGGAAATCACTTTGAATGTGATGGGGTAATAGAAGATCAGAAGGTCAAAATAGAAAAATCAAGGCTTAGAGGCTCTTCTTTGACATGGTGGAAGTTCATTCATTCAGAGAGAGAAAAAGAGAGGAAGAAACCAATTTCAACTTGGAAAGGAATGGTTGTCAAAATGAAGGAAGTATTTATGTCGGGTGATTATGAAATCCAATTACATAAGAAGAGGTAGAGATTAAGATAGAAGGATCTTGATGTCAATTCCTACACTGGGGAATTTCCTAAGTTGTGCATGAGATCAAATTTCTCTGAGGATGAAATCCTTAAGGTGTCTAGATACCTTAATGTTTGAAATGGAGTATAAAAGAAGAGATGATTCTTTTTAGTCGCAAAATAGTGCACCGGTGTTACCTATTAGCCATAAAGATTGAAGAAAAGAGTAGAAGAAAGCAAGACCAAACTTCCAAGAATAGAGGAAGAGGAAGAGATCAAAGAGGACATAGAGGTGGTTACCAAGGTAGAGGGAATGATTAGAGAAGCCAAGGATAGTCTTAACTTGTAGATCATGGAAATGAGACCCTTCCTAGAGGAGGTCATGGAAGAGGTAGAGGAACACAATGGGGTTATAACAGAGGAAGAGGAGAAGGTAGATGAAATTCTTACTTTTCTAGTATGAAATTCTATAATTGTGGAAAGATGGCTCATCTTTCTTATAGGCACCCTGAGAAAGAATCTTCTTCTAACATAGAAAAGAGAATAACATATGCTCAAGAAGACACACTGCCTGCCAAATTACCTAAGATTACTCATATTGAATCAAAAATGGGGGAGAACTTGATGTCTAGAAGGGTTCTAATTAGACAACCAGTCAAGGAGGAGCCAAAACAAAGAAGATCCTTATTCAGAGTGAGATGCAAAATACTTGTGAAAGTGTGTAAAGTTATAGGGGATTTAGGGTCCACTAATAACATCATATTAGATGAAGCAGTAAGGAAGCTTAAGTCGGAGAAGTTACCCCATACTAATCCATACAAGGTGACATGGTCAAATAAAGGGAAAAGTGTCCTTGTGAATGAGAAGACTCGGGTGGAATTATGTATTGGAGGATACAAAGACAAGTTTATTTGTGATGTGTTCACTATGGATGCTTTCCATTTCCTATTGTGTAGACCATGGAAATATGACAGAGGAGCCATCTATGATGGGAAGGAGAAAACCATCTCATTCAAGAAGGATGGTAGGACATTCAAGATACAGTCTCTATTAGAGGAGGAAGAAACATAGTCAAAGACCCCTAGTGTTTTGTTTAGCAATGGGAGGATTTCCTTAACACACTCCACCAAGAAGGAGGTGAAGGGTTTGCTATAGTTGTGACACCCAAGAAAGAAGAAAAGGTTACCCAGTCACCTATACTAGAAGAAGTCCAAAGGTTACTTGGGAAGTTCAAGGACATAATCAGTGATGGAACACGAACAACATTACCTCGTAAAAGATTTATCAGTCATCAGATTGAAATCATACCAGGGGCTTCATTACCTAAAAAGGCAGCATACAAGCTCACACCAGAGCAGGACCAAGAAGTGGCTAAACAAGTGTAGGAGCTATTAGACCAAGGAATAATTAAGAAGAGAATTAGTCCATGTGTCATACATGTGGTCTTAGCATCCAATAAAGGTGGTAAGTGGAGAATTTTCACTAACTCTAGGGCTATCAATACGATTACAATTACATACAGATTCCCTATTCCTAGAATTGAGGATTTGATGGACTATCTTGGAGGGGAAAAGTAAGTCACTAAGTTGGATCTCAAAAGTGGGTACCACTAGATTAGAATCAAACATGGGGATGAATTGAAGATATATTTTAAGACCACTGATGGTTTGTATGAGTGGAGAATTATGGCATTTGGCCTCTCAAATGCCCCTAGCACATTCATGAGGCTCATGAATGAAGTGCTTAAGGATTTCACTGGAAAATTTGTGGTAGTGTATCTAGACTATATATATTCATATTTAGTAAGATAGTAGAGGAACACTTGGAGCATGTTGAGGTGGTACTCAAAAGGCTGCAGGAGGAGAAGTTATCCATAAATCTAGAAAAGTGTGAGTTCTTGAAGAAAGATCTTGTGTATTTGGGGTTTTTAGTATCCCAAGGGTCGTTGAAGATGGATACAAGCAAGGTGGAAGCTATTGTAAATTGGCCTACACCAACCATAGGGACAAAGGTAAGGAGATTTCATGGGTTAGCTCAGTTTTATGGGAAGTTTATAAGAAATTTTAGTGAAATTTGTGCCCCATTTCTAGACACTAATAAAGGAGGGTTATAAAAAAAATTGAGATCGAGTTTAAAAGTAGGGAATGCCTTTGAGAAGTTGAAACAACAAGTGGCTACCCAACCCATCCTTTTTTACCTAGCTTTGACACAATATTCACATTGGACTGTGATTCCAGTGGAATTGTTGTAGGAGTACTAAGCCAAGAAGGAAAACCTATAGCTTTGTTTAGTGAAAAGGTCAATGAAGCAAAGAAGAAGTACTCTTCTTATGACTTAGAGCTATATGCTCTAGTGCAGTCTCTTACAAAGTGGAGACATTAGCTCCTACCTTAGGAGTTTGTGGTGTTTAGAGATAGCCAGACACTTAGCTACATAAACACCAAAGAGAAATTGAGTAATAGGAATTTAAAGTGGATGGAATATCTACAAGCCTTTACATTTACCATCAAGCACAAGAAGGGACAGTTGAACAAGGTGGCAGATGCACTAAGTAGAAGGATGCTAAAAGTGCAAGAAGTACAAGTTCAAAGCATTGGTATAGAGAGTTTAAAGGATCCCTATGACAAAGAAGAAGACTTCTCTAAAGAATATAAGGTATGTTATGATTTTGAGAATCATTTTCAGAGTCAATTATCAAAGTATACATTACAAAGTGGAATTTTTTTCAAGGGGAATCAGTTATGTGTTTCCAGAGGCTCAAATAGAGAAAATCGCTTTCAAGAGAAGTGCAATGGTAGCTTAAGTGGACATTTTGGTATCAACAAAACAATGGAGTTGGTAGAGAGGTTTTATTATTGGCCCAAGTTTCCAAGAGATGTTAGAAGATATGTGGAGCAATGTGTGGTTTGTATGAAAGACAAAGGGGGAGCTAGTAATGCAGGTTTGTACCAACCTTTACCTATACCCAATAGACCATGGGGGTGCATTAGTATGTATTTTTTTGTGGGTATTCCTAGGAGAAAGAAAGTATTGGATAGTGTTTATGTGGTGGTAGATAGATTTAGAAAATTGAGCCATTTCATTCCTTGCAAGACCACCCATGATGCTAGATACATTGTTCATCTCTTTTTCAAGGAGATTGTGAGGATACATGAGCTACCCCTAAGTATAGTATTTGACATAGATGTTAAGTTCATGAGTCACTTTTGGAAGACTCTATAGAATAGATTGGGAACTAATTTGTCTTTTGGTTTAGCTTACCATCCACAAATAGATGGTTAAAATTGAAGTGATCAATAAAGTGTTAGGTAACCTTCTAAGATGCCTAACCAAGGAGTATGGTTAGACTTGGGACTTGATCCTTCCACAAGAGGAGTATGCATACAATGATAGTGTGAATAGGACAACAAGGAGAAGTCCTTTTGAGATAGTGTATGGAATGCATCCAACGGGTGTATGTGAGTTCAGAGATCTAGGAGCTATGGAGAATAGAAGTGGCCATGCAGAGGATTTTTCTCAATTATAAAGGGCATACAGGAGAAAGTAAATAAGACCATCACAGAGGCTACTCATAATTTGTAAGATAAGGTGGATATCTCTAGGAAATATGTACAATTTGTACTGGGGGTTATGTTATGGTCCACATAAATAATTCTAGGTTGTAGAAAGGAATTCCAATGAAGTTCCAAATGAAGAGAGTGGGACCATGTAAGGTTTTAGCCAAGTGTGGACAAAATGCCTACAACGTAGAGTTCCTGAAGATTTAGGCATTTCACCTGTGTTCAATGTCATTGATCTAGTTAAGTATAAAGGACCACTAAAAAATGTGAATTAGAATAGTAAGGAGATACTGGAGGATGTGAGTACAGAAGTCTTACTTCCTAAGGACAAGATTGAAGCAGACAAGATCTTGGAATCGAGGGTGAAGAAGTCTACTAGACACAAGCTGTATATAGAAAATATCATACATTGGAAGAAAAATCCAGAATCTAAGGATACATTGGTGGAAGAAGCTCATTTCATTAAGTATGGCATTAATTTGTTTATGATATCTCACTACATTCCTTAGTGTTTGTGCAGAGGGGGAGAATGGTGCAGGAGAACCCATAGGTTGTCTAGGGAAATATATTTCTTTTTAGTTGTGTATGTGCCTTAGGGATTTTTTTTTGTGTTCTTCTAAAGGTCATGTTTACAAAAGAGTATGTACAATGGGGTTTAGGTCAATTGAGTGTTAGGACCTTTTGTAACATACAATTAAGGCTAAGAAGTTGTAAAGCCTTCTAATTGGAAAAAGTGTGGTGATAATGTCATCATGATGTCGGTAGGGTAAAATATGGGTTAGAATCATGTTTTAGCCATAATCATAAGTTTTTGGGAAGATTTGATGAGCATTGAAACTCATTTGCATAGTTTTGCAAGAAATTGTCAAAAGTGCAAAAGTTGTATCTTGCAACTTTGCAACTTTTGAAATGTTGCTCAGACAACATGGTCAAGTTTGGAAAAATCAACCAAGAATAGAAAAGAGAGTAAAATAATTGTTTCATGACCCTACTTAAGACATGCGTTGACCTTGGAGCAAGGTTAGATTCCCATTGTACGGACTGAGTTTTTGTAAGTAATGAAGGATATGTGAACTAGTGTGCAATTTTGAATTTTTTGGTTACAGTAGTGCTTTAATGGATTGAACCTGGAACTGTAGATCATGAATGGTGTAGTGTAGATGTTTCCTTGATTCTTTGTGGCATTAGTTAGGATTTTTGTTTAGTTTTGAGTTCTTCTTGTAAATAGTTTTGTTTCGACACTGTCACTGGTCATAACAAGGCAGTTTGTAAAGATGGGGTTCTAGCTCATTCTCCCATTGTGAATTTTATATAGCCCTTTGGGAATAATGAATAGACTCCATGTGTGTAAATCAGGTAGGATTTTTGGCCCTCAAAAGCAAAGGAGATAATTTTAATGTCTTTCCCTACGTGAGTCAGAGGTGAGCCTGGCTAGGGAAGACCAAAGTGCAGAGAGCACAAATTGCAGAGCTGGATAGATGGGAGAAATATTCATTTTGGAATTGAAATATATGAGTCTTTCCAACATGTTGTGAAGAGGGAGAGTTCAGAACAATCCATTGGTGAAGTTAAAACTTACTAAGTTACAGAGGAGCCAGGAAAAGCCCAAAAGCCCTTAGCTTTTCTCATTTTGAGTTAGGGAACTGTACAATCAGTGGTGACCCCAAGACCCAAAAAATAGTTTTGTGGTAGGCATATAAACCAAGAATCCCAAGAACATATTTTGGTTTTCTTTGGAAGGATTGGGATTAAATCCCTGATTTCTTAGAGAATGAGACCTAATTGGGCTAGTAGCTTTTTAGGCCTAATTGAGGAGTTTGGTGAAATCGACTTGTGAATGGAACTAGGTGGGACTTATAATACCCATAGTTGGTTTTATTTAAGTCTCAAGGACACATCCACACCTCTACAAGACCATTTCAAGAAGTTGGAGGTTATAATCCTTTAAGGTGAATTAAGGGATAATGGCTAGCATTGCAAGAATGCAACTAGTTTGACTTGATAGAAAAAAATTCATGATAGTTGGGTTGGCTAGATAGACCAGGGGATTCTAAAAAAGAAAAGATCCTATAGGTGACAAGTGGTGTAGTGAAGAAACCCTAGAAGTCTCTCAAGGAGACTAAGAGCATGAATTAGTGAGTGATTCATCCAACCTCCCTATCAATAAACTTTGTTTTTTTCAGTTCTTCAATACATAAAAAATGTTTTCCACCATAAAAATACTCAAATAAGTTAACATCAATGACAATACATTAACTGATAATGTTTATCATCACATCTGCAACTCGGTTGAATATCAAGAAATGACTTCAAACTTACTATCAGTTGTAGTTCATAAATCTCTCCCTTTGTCGTTGATGCCAACACAATATGAAATATGCAATAAAAATATGCCATTCAACAAATACCAAACATTTGTTCTACAAATGAAACAATTATGTAGCTCTCTTTAGCTTGAATATATAAATTTTTTCAGTATTAAAAACTCACCATGCAGACTCTCCCTGTAGTTTTAACTTTTATGTTCTAAAATTGTTTTGTAGATTAGACATATCTCTCCCTTTCTCTTTTCTCAGTTGGATGGATAGATATTTCATTTATTATATCTCTTTTTATATTTCATAAATTTCTCCCCCTTTGACAATAATCCCAAAAGAAAAAATATACGACTCTTGAATAGCCAATTAAAATATCTTATGTTCGGTGTAGTAGGTACCTTTTAGTGTACTTATATGTCTGTGTCACTTAGGTTCATCTTTTGCATCAACATGTCTAATATTCTAATTTCATATAGGTTTATGCAACCTCCTACTCATCTTAGTTATCAATATACAACGGACAAACCCAAAGTCTACCTCTCAAGTACTCAAACGTATCCTTCGGTAAGGGTTTGGTGAATATGTCTACAAGTTCTTCTTTTGATTGTACATATTCTAGTATTACTTTTTTATCTTGTACTTGTTCCCTCAAGTAATTATATTTGATGGATATGGAATTTTTATTTTCATGCATCACAAGATTATTTTAAATATTTATAGCACTTGTATTATCAGATCAAATTATCACTGGGCTAGTGATCCCTTCATTCATTCCTTTCAAGAGTTGTTTTATGTATGCTATGTTAGAAAAATTTGCAGTAGAAGCAACATACTCTGCTTCTGTAGTTGCCTTATATATGCATCCTTGCTTCTTTCTTATCCAAGTAACTAATCATTCTCCAATAAATAATTCTCTAGAGGTACAGTGTTCTTTCTATCATTAATGTTCTCACCCCAATCAACATTAGTAAAAACTTCAGTTTGAACTTTCCTTCTCTTTTATACCAAAGTCCATAATTTTTAGTATTCTTCAAATATCTAAAAATTCTTTTTACGGTAATCATATGTGATTCTCTGGGATTAGCAAAAGATCTTTCAACTATTCCAATTGCATGTGATATGGAAGGTCTTGTGTGTACAACATACATCAATTTACCAATTTTAGATCTATACAAAATCTTATTTACCTCAGGTGTCTTGTCTTCTTTTGTCAATTTGCATCCGGTCACCATAGGTGTTCCAATTGGTTTTGATTCTTTCATTTTGAATGTCTTTAGTACTTCCTTGATGTATTTTTCTTGAGTAATGTAGATACTTGGAGCATGTTGTAAAATTTGCAATCCTAGGAAAATATGATCTCACCAAACATTGACATTTAAAATTATTTCCTCATTTCATCAGCAAATAAAGTGAATAGGTTATCATTACCTCCAAATATAATATCATCAACAAATATTTCAGCAATAAGGGAATTATCATCATTTCCTCCTTTTAAATACAAATTGTTGTTGTCATTTGTTTTAATAATTCCAATACTTATAATATAAGAATGTAATCTTTCATACCATGATCTTGGTGCTTGTTTTAGTCCACATAAAGCTTTGTGTAACTTACATACCATGTTTGTCTAATCAGGATCAATAAATCCTTTAGGTTGTTCAATGTAGACCTCTTCTCTAAGTATTCCATTCATAAAGGTTGACTTAACATCCATCTGATATACTTTTTATCCTTTATATGCAATGTATGCAAGTAATATTCTTACTCCTTCAATTCTAGCAATGGGTGCAAAATTTTCTCCATAGTCAATTCCTTCTTCTTGTGCATACCCTTTGCAAACTAGTCTAGATTTATTTGTGGTTACATCCCCATTTTCATTCAATTTTTTTCCAAATATCCTTTTGGTGCCAGTAAGATTTTTATCACTCGGTCTCGGTACTAATGTCTGTGTCTTATTTTTCTGTGTCTGCTCAATTTCCTCATTCATAGCATTAATCCATTCTTCATTTTCTAATTCATCTCTAACATTTTTAGTCTCAAATTCACAAATTAAACAAGTGTTATCTCTTAACTTACTTCTTTTCATCGTGTATTCTCTTTTATCTCTAATAATCTGATTCTATGGATGATGTCTTCTCACATATCTTGCAAGTTTAGGTTCAGTTCTTTCTTCTTAATTGTCTTCCCCTGTAGCTTCATTGTGTTCTTGTTCATGATCTTCAATTTTGATATTTTCCTAATGCTCAGTCTGTCCTACCTATTTCCCGATGACATTACCATGTTGCATGGTAATGTTAGGCATCTACGTCAGTATAGTATTAGGTTATTCCATGTAGAAAAATCTATTGTAATATTCCAGTTCTTTCATGTTGTCCTCATCATTTTGCTCAGCAAATTCATCAACTTTTACATTTGTAGTTTCAATATTTTTTTTAGATGGCTTGTTAAAATATTTGTAAACTTTAATCTTAGTAGAATATCCAATAAATATCCCTTCATCACTATTTGAATCAAATTTACCATTTTGATCATCTTTCAGAATATAGAAACGACTACCAAATATTCTAAAATAGCTCACGTTAGGTGTATAACCATACCATACCTCATAAGGTGTTTTGTTTGAATATTTCTTTAGTTGTAATGAGTTCAGTGTGTAAACAGTTGTGCTTACTGCTTCTCTCCAGTATTTTTGTGCAACATTCTTCTCAATCATTAGTGTTTTGGCACAATCAATAGTTGATCTATTTCTTCTTTCAGCAATTATGTTATGCTGTGGTGTCCTTGGTGTAGAAACCTGTCTTTTAATTCCATACTCATTACAAAAATTAGTGAACTCACCATAAATAAATTCACCTCCTCTGTCAGATCTCAAACACTTTAGATCTCTACTAGTTTCTTTTTCCACTTTAGCTTTATACCACATAAACATCTTAAATGCTTCATATTTTTCTTTTAGGAACATGATAGTCATCATTCTAGAGTAGTCACCAACAAATAAAATAAATTTTATGTCTCCATACTAGCTCTGTGTTCTCATTTGTCCACATACGTATGTATGAACTAACTCCAAAATATCATTCGATGAAAAATTCTTGGTCTTCAAACTATATTTTGACATCTTACCCATTTGAAAATTTTTGCACATTACATGGTCTGGTTTAGATAAACTCGGTAAGCCTCTAACTTTTCTTTTCCTACTAATATTACCATGTTGTCGAAATTTACATGACAAAGTATTTTATGCCATAACCATATATCTTCGTTCTTTTCCAATAAGAAAGTAGTTTCAACAGTGTCAAGGTAGAATAGGTTACCTTTAGATTTTTCACCAGCCCCGATTAGTTTTCCTTTTCCATCATAGATTCTAGATTTTCTATTTTCAAATGCAACTCGGTCACCTGTTTTATTCAACTGTGAAACACTCAATAGTTTGTAATTAAGTCCTTTTTCCCAATATGCATTTTCAAATTTAATTTGATTGTTCAGCATAATAGTATCTTTTCCTTTTACTTGACAAGGTGTATCATTTCCCATTCTTACAGATCCACCATCATAATGTTTAGAAATTCAAATTTTCCTTTATCTCTAGTCATGTGATGTGTGCAACCACTATCAATAACCCAAATATCATGTTTAATAACTTTAGATATAAGTTTAGTCTCTACATACCTTTCAACTCCATCTCAATAATCCTTTAAGGCTACAAAAATTGTCTCAATATCTTCATCACTGTCAAATCCACTACCATTATCTTTATCTTAAAAAATACAACAAGATTGCTTACCTTTATCCTTCTAATCCCCGTTATCTCTTATGTCGTACTGTCAATTTCTTCTGTATTCTCAGTCATCCTTTCTATCATTACATCTATCATTTCTTTCATCATTATTTTAGTTAGGGAATCTTGCAACAAAATGACCAATCTCCTTACAGTTAAAACATATCAGAGGTAGTTTACCTTTATATCTTCCTTTTCCTTTATGCAATCTTCTAACCATTAAATTTTTAAGCTCATCAAGTTCCTTTTCATCATTATAACTATCACTGGTATTTCTGATTATGTGTTTGCTACTATATTTATCAATTTTCAAAGTAGACATAAATGCGGATTCTATAGATGGCACAATACTATTATCAAAGTTATTCAGCTCAAAAGAAATCAATCTTCCAACAAGGCTATCAACACTAATATTATTTCCAATTGTTTCTCTCATTTCATGTATTGTAGAGACTCTTATAGAATAAATAGGCAATATAGTTCTAAGAATCTTACTGACAATAGTGTCTTTATCAATGGTTCCACCAGATCCTTGAATAGAATTCACAACTTCCTTAAGTCGGGTACTATACTGTGTTATGTTATCTCCTTCCTTCATTCTCATATCATCAAACTTTCCTCAAAGAATTTCAAATTTAGCTCTCAGTACATTTGCATCTCCTCCATAAACTAGTGCAAGCTGATCCCACATCTTCTTGGTAGTTGTACATGTCTTGATGTTCTCAAATTTTGCATCTGTAAGTGAAAAAGTAATTTCCACCATTATAAGGTTATGTTCATGTTTCTCTTTCATCTGATTAATAGTCAAAGGTCCAGAAGGTAGAATGAATTCATTGTCTAGATAATCTACAATGTTGTCTCAAATTCTTGATAAGTATAGTCTCATTCTTCTTTTCCATGTTGAGAAGTTATCGTTGTTCATTTTTGGTGTGTCTCTCTTATACATCTTATGATTTTTAGCTAAAGTCATTCAAAACTTTCTTCTATACACTGTAACCTCTGATACCAATTGTTAGAATAACTGAGAGGGAGGGGGGCTGAATCAGTTAGACTTAGTTTCCTCACAATTATCCTAATCTCTCAAATTCTTCCATATGTATATCAAAATAAATTCAATTATATAAATCAGCTCGGTGAAATGTATTCTGTATCTCAAAATTTAATCAATAGCATTTACCGAATGTCAGTAAATTAGTACTCTTATTACCGATCTAGGTCAATAAAATAAAGTGTAAAGTAAAATAACAATCCACAATCATTCATGCACATTAACACAAATTTTTAATGTGGAAACCTTGCTAAGGGAAAAACCACCTAGGACCGGTAACCCAAAATATTTTCACTCTTCTAAAGAGAGTTCGGTAAGAGCCAACCCTGTTAAAGGTTATAATGCACACTGTTAAATGTGACGTGGTTAGAGGATTTAAAACTACCATTTCTCTCCAGAAAATGCATTCACTATGGGGTCAACAAGAAAACACTCAACATTCTCTGAATGTTATAATAAAGACTTTCACTGTCCTACTCGATTAAGAGATTTATCTATAAAAATGGTTAAATTGATATAGTAATGATCTGATTCAAATACAACTCTGCTTTGTAGATTTTCAGATCTATGCTAAGTACATAATACCTTTGATCAATTTGTTCACTTTAGTTCATTTGATTCACCATACTTTGTTCTGCTTGGTAATGCTCTTTCCTGTGTTTTCTTAATGATGTGTGTAGAAAATGCTCAATTGTGTCTTTAACTAGTTTGATTAGTCATACATCAACTACACATGTGCACTTCAACATTTGTGCTCGCATGTATGTTCATAATTAATCTCTTGTCTCATATATAGACATCATGTCTCATTTATTTTCATCTTTTAGATTTTTCCGCTTAATCTCCATCGTTAATTTTCCCTCTTGATACTTGCTTGGCAGTTGTGTTAAAAACACATTTCAATCTTTGTCATCCGATCTTCATTCAATTTTAATAATCGTTTGATCAAAATAATGAACTTTATCTTTTACCTTGAAATCATCAATTGCCAGCTCAGCATTCTAGTCAGACTTTATTTGAATTAATTGCTCAGTCAATACCTTATTGTGTCGATAATCCCTTTCTCAATTAATATTGTGCTCGATATACACTGTGTTTTACTCAGTGTTCACTATCTCTCGGTGTATACAAATCTCAACAATTTCTGACCACATAAACTTTGTTTGTTTCAGTTCTTCAATACATAGCAAATTTTTTCTACCATAATAGTACTCAAATAAGTTGACATCAATGACAATGCATTAACTAATAATGTTTATCATCACATCTGCAACTCGGTCGAATATCAACAAATGACTTCAAACATACAATTGGTTGTAGTTCATCAGGCACACACACACACACACACACACATATATATCTACATATATACATATGTATATATATACACATATGTATATACATATATATATATATATATGTATATATATATATGTATATATATATGTATACATGTATATATATATAT
>MU224933.1:3368186-3395518 GCA_018584345.1 Thuja plicata | reverse complement strand
GGTTTGGTAAATTCGAATTTTAAAAAATGGGCACACGTTTAAAAACGTGTACCCGTTTCTTAAATGTAATAAATCGACATAAAAAAATGATTTATAAAAAAAAAATATATATTTAAAAAACGGGCACCCGTTTTGAAAAAAAACGGGTACCCGTTTTGAAAAAAAACGGGTACCCGTTTTGAAAAACGGGCACCCGTTTTGAAAAAAACGGGTACCCGTTTTTTGAATTTTTGGATCAGGTGTCCGAGCCTAAGACGGGTGCCCGTTTTTTTCAAAACGGGTGCCCGTTTCTAGCGATAGTTTTTGAGCCCACAAGACTTCCGCGGAATTGGCACTCAACTTCTTGCACTTACCCTGTCACATTGTCTTTCTTGAAAGTGTAGGAGTTTTTCACTCCATTATGCATAGCCATCTAGTCAAATTTCCATGGTCTACCTAGGAGCAAGTGACATCTGTCCATAGGTAAGACATCACACAAGACTTTATCCATATATCTCCCAATGGATAATTCCACCCAAGCTTGTTCATTAACTAGGACATGTTGTCCTTTGTTTAGCCAAGTGACCTTATAAGGATTGGTGTGGGGTATCCTTGTCATTGTTAGCTTACTGACTACCCCTTCTAACACTATGTTTTTAGTTGATCTTGAGTCTATGATGACACTAAACACCTTTCCCATCATCTTACACTTTACTCTAAACAGTGCTCTCCTCTGACTGCTTTCTTCCTTCATTGGTTCTTTTATGAGAGTTATCCTCATTATAAGGTTTTCTCCCTCCTATGATTCCAATGGTACTTCAGGGTTCTTGTTCCCACTTGCCTCTTCATGAACATAGTGCAACCTTTTTTCTCATCCTTGAGAGGTACTTCCATTCTCTGGACACCTATAAGCTGGATATCCTAACTGATTACAGTGATAACACTTCATGTTGGCAAGAATTGATAACATAGAATTGGAAGAATTATTGGGTGCAGAATTGAGTCCCTTCTTGCTACCTACCTTGGTCTCCCTCTTGGTCTTAAACCTCCAAACTCTTTCTAGGATAGTATTATTGATAGATTTAATAGGAAGTTGGCTGGTTGGAAAGGAGCCATCCTGAGTCAAGCAGGCAAACTTCAACTTCTCAAGGTGTCCTTACAAAGCCTCCATGTCTATGCTCTCAGTCTATTTAAGATCCCTGGTAAATTTTTTGATATCATTGAGAAAATTTATAGAAATTTCCTATGGTCAGGTGTCGAGGAGAAAAAAAGATTAGCCTTAGTGGCTTGGGATAAGGCCTGCACTCCCAAAAAATGGGGAGGTCTGGGATTACGCCCTATAAGAGCTAACAACTTGGCCCTACTAGCTAAACAGATTTGGAGAATTTTTGGTGTTAGAAGAGAATGGAATGACATTATTCATAAGAAATACCTCTTCTCTTTCTCCCACATTTCCAAATTTTGGAATACCGAGCAGAAAGTGCAAGGTTCTTTTATTTGGAACAATATTCAAAATGCAAAGGATGTGGCTTTTAAAGGAGCCAGGTGGTTTTTAGGTAATGGCAAAAAAATTCATTTATGGGATGACTGCTGGATGAAAGATTATCCTTTAAACTCTGTTACTACTTTGCAACCCTTCATTAATCAGTGCATTTAGAGACATGGAGCTATGGTCAGGAATTACTAGAGGAATGGCTTGTGGATTGATTTGTCCAATTATGATGAGATGTTAAAACCCTTAATGCTAGATCTTTCGATCTAGAAGATTTAGAGCTCTAAGGAGGATAAGCTCCTTTGGGGTATTCTTCCTTCTGGAACCTTCACGGTGGCTTCTTGCTTGGAGAAATTATTAAAACAACCGAACCCTATCCCCTTTTGGGCTCAGGTTTGGGATAAATCTTTAATTCCTAAAATTAATATCTTTTTCTCGCTGGCTTTGCAGAACAAAATTCTAACCATTGATAACCTCCAGAAATGGGGAATGGTGCTGACTAACAGATGTTTTCTTTGTAAGAATTCCAAGGAAACTGTTTATCATCTTGCCATTGGTTGCAGTTATGTTTGGGAGGTTTGGAATGAATTATTACAATGCTGGGAGATTAAGTGGGTTTTCCCCAATAAAATGGAAAACTTTTATATCCAATGGAAAACTGCGTCTTCCCCCATTGATCAACATCTGTGGAACCTCATTCCTCCTCATGTGATATGGTGTTTATGGAAAGAACGCAATGACGGAGTTTTTAGAAACATTAAACTTCCTCCTAAAGTGGTTGTTGAGAAAATAAAGAGGAGTATAAAGGAAAACTTCAAGGCTTCCTCTGGTAGAATGCTGGATTATAATGCTGGTGATATGGGTTTGAGAACTATTATCCATAAAAATCATCTGAAGGAGAATTCCATTTGGCTTTCCCCTCCGCCTGGGTGGATAAAACTTAACTTCGATGGTGCTACTAAAGGTAACCTAGGCCTAGCTGGTTGTGGTGGCCTCATCCGTGATGACATGGCTAATTTCTTGCCTGCGGTGGCTCTTCCTATTGGGGTTCAAACCAATCACATGGTGGAGGCTATGGCCCTTCTTCAGACACTTAAAATTGTTAAAGAGCACATGGCATAGAAGGTGTGGATCGAGGGAGATTCACTTAATATCTTAAAATGTATTAATGACAAGACAAAGTCATCATGGACAATCAAGGATATCATCAAGGAGGCCAGAATCATAATTAATTACTTTAATCAAGTTATTATTTCTCACGCCTATAGGGAGGCGAATGGTGCTACTGACGAGTTGGCTAATTTTGTGGTTAATGCCCGGGATATCATGATTTGGCACGATTATTCCAATCTGACCATTGATATTAAAGCCAAGTTGGCCTATGACAGATCCCAAAGGATGAGGGTAGATTGGGTGCTCCTTGAGAAACTATGATGATCAGACACATCTTAAAAAATCAGAGGGAAATGATTACGGAAAGTGGTGTCTTTCCCAAGAACACTAAGTATAGACACGAGCTAACCCTTGTTAATTTCAAAGTTTCTAGTTTTTGAAATTACTGTTTCCTCTCTGTGTTTACTTTCTATTCTGAGAACCATGTGATCATGGGAGGAGGTCTTAACTGCAAAGAGCTGAAGGACTGTGTTAAATGGAAAAAAATCCTGGAGGCCTGGGAAATCCTTGAGAAGGGTGGTCTTACTACTTATATGGAAAGACTGTATGGGGTTAAAGACAGTGCCACTAAATTATTTGTGGACTCATGGAAAAATGGGGAGGTGACCATAGCGGGAATTACTATCAAAATCATGGAGGATTTCATAGCTGAGATCTTTGGGCTTAGCACAAAGGGAATTAAGTTCTTCCGGGATAGCAAGATTTCTCACAAAGCTATTCGACATTTTCCAAAGAGTAAGGAGGAGAAAAAAAGTCTTGTTGAAGAGTCTGGGGATTGCTATGATGTGGATTCATTCAAAGACATTTGGCCTTCTATCATGGTGGCGATCATGGAGTATATTACATTGGACGGTAGGTTCAAAAGAGCCCACTCTTACCACTTTGTTCTGCTTTGTCATTTTTGGCATAAAATTAGGGTCTCTCTGCCTTTCTTTATTTTACAATCTCTTCGCTCTAGCATAGTCTAGTATAAGAAGAATGAGAAGAAACCCATTCTTCATGAAGGGTTGATCCTCTTAATTGTAGAACACATCAAGAAGAAGGCTAGGGATAGCCCTGCCCTTACCCTGTCCAACTCTGGGTCAGGTAAAAAAATAATTAGGGATGGAAATGAGAAAAGAAAGAGTTCTACAGGCAAAAAAATTAAGAAGGAGAAGGAAACTATCATGGATACGGATACCTCTACTGATAGTGTGGAAGGCTATGACAATATGGCTGATTCTACAGAGGAAGATAGTTACTCTGTTTTCTTGGTGTCAAACTCTGTCTCGGAGGAGAACAATATCATAGATGAGGAAATGACAGGTTCTATGGACAAAGAAAAAAATTGTAGGAAAAATAGAGAGGATAAGAAGGAGGATGAGGAAGGTTAGAAGGTGCCCATTTTTGTTGAGTATGATAGTTCTCAAGACCATGATGTTCTAATTTTGCCAAAGCTTGAAGTGGTCATGGGTTGTGATCAAGATAATCAGAAGGAAGCTACAGAGGTGGAGAACATTTCCCCTATCAAGGAGCCAACCTCACCTGTGAAGGAGACAGATAATGTCCCTGGTAATTCTCAGAACATTCCTTTTATCAAGATTATGGATCTTCAGGAAAGAAATGTTTAACTGCTAAAGGATGACATGGATGATAAGATTGACCCTCCTTTTGGGGTTCTCCAAACTGCCAAAGTTGCCTCTATGTACTCCTTTCGGCTAATGAAATGGGTGGTCCAGGAAATCAAGAACCTTCACCTTAAGTATCATGCCATTGATGCTAAGGTGGATACTCTATAGAATCAGATGGAGTCTGGCCCTAACACCGAGGACAAGATAACTAGTAACAATGATAGTAATGTCCTGCAGTTACAAGCCATAATTGATACCCTGGAGCATACAATGAAAAAAAATATGCAGGATTACAAAAAATTTATGGGCTCGGGCATGGATTGTTTCCTGACCATTAAAGATGAGCTGGATACTGGGTTTCCAAGTAACAAACCAGAGGACATTACTGACAACTTGGATGATGAAGGTCCCGAAAAATGCACCAGATATGCTCGAAAGAAGAAAATTCATGACAGAATCTAGGAACTCTCTGAGTTCAATGCAGCGATGAAGAAGATATCTGAAGCTAAGAAGGAAGCCCCTGAGGCTTGTAAGGAGCTATTATAGTTCTCTGGTTTTTTGGTTTGGTGACTGGTTTTTTTTTTTGTGGTTTTTTTGGCTGCTGGTTTTTTTCCTGTTGTTGGTTGTTGTTAGTTTTTCTGTTGTTGGACTTCCTGTCCTGTCTCTTTTTGGGGTGCCTCCAAGTGTTATCTATGTTTCTAGCTTGTAAGGGGTTTTGGGTCCCCATTTAAAACCTATTTTTCAAAAACACTTCATTTTGGAAAAATAGTTATCTCTCCCTTGGCTACTACCTCTCCCTCTATTGTTAGAGTTCCTTCCTTTTCTTGAACTTACCCTATTGAATTTTCCTTCATGCTTTTCAGTGAGCTTAGTCTCTGATTGTCCTTTAGACTCAGAGCTTCTTCCTCCATAGAAAATTCTTTTTCCTCTGGTGTCTCTTCCTCTACCTCTTCCTCTTGAATTATTGGAGTCTTGTTTCTTCTTATACTTATCCTCCACATTAACAGTAATTTTATGGCACTTTTGAACTGTATCTAGAGTCAAAAGACTCATCTCATCTTAAATAGACCGTTTGAGGCCATTAAGATACCTTTCTACTTTCACTTTCTCATCTTCTGCTATCCTTGACCTCATACAGAGTCTTTGAAACTCTTCAGTGTATGAATTGACATCTAGGTCCTACTGTCTTAGACCTTGTCTTCTCTTGTGGAGTTAGATTTCATAATCCTCAAGGATGTAAGCATCGAGCTTATTCTTTCTTTCATAGCTTTCCATGAAGCAATGGGTCTTTTCCATTCCTTCTCTCTCTCATCTTAGATGAACTTACACTAAGTGAGAGTAGTTCCTCTCAATCTTGCTTTAGCAACCTTCACCTTTTGAGCCTCTGTAATTCCATCACACTCAAAATGGTTCTCTAGTCCTTCTATTCAATAAAGGACTACCTCTGGTTCCATTTTGCCACTGAAAATGGGAAATCCTTCTAATGCTTTACCAATTATAGCCTTTAGGGATTTTAGAAATGGTTCCTCTTGAAGGACATGATCTGCTTCAAGGACTTCATCTTCAAGGGAAACCTCTTTGCCTTTCCCTTCCATCCTATCCTTCACTTCATATGGCTTTACATCAACTTCATCCACCTTTTTCTCCAATTGATCAAACCTATCTTGGAGTAATATGTTCCCCTCCTCTTGTTCATCTACCTTCTTTGCTAATTCAGCATTAGTCACCATTGTTGACTCTCAAATCAATTCCTCTGGTTGTAATATTAACCACAAGCCTAATCAAATAGGCTCTAATACCAATCTGATAGAGGTAAACTTCAATGGTGTGCTTGCAAAATATACCACAAGACATGACTTCTCTTGTCGTAGTCCAACTAGGATCCTAATCTTCTCTATAGAAAAAGTCTAGCCTCTAGGAATTGAGCCTAAGACTCTCCCTAAATATTCTCTAATTGTTCAACTATTGTGCTTCACCTTGAAGGACTTCCACCATCAATTTTGTCTCACCACGCTCCACATTGGTTTCAAGGCTTTCAACACCAAATCCTTGAAATCAACACCACACATGTTACAAGGGTCTTTTATATGCTTAGAATGTTCACTCTACATCCTTACAACTCAATTCCCATAAGTCTTCAATCCCAATGTGGTTGAGTTCCCAATTTGTCTTCAAACTCTCCTATTAGGCCTAATGGTCCTATTAACCCTATCCAGAGGATTTTTCTTGATTAATTCTCAAAACTTTCTCACAACCCCAAAAAATAATTATGGATCCAGATACCCGTTAGGGGGCCCTAAAATATTTTTAAGGTTTCAGGTCCCCAAGTTGTCTGTACATCACTGTTCTAGAAAGTAGGTCTTTTAGGCCTATTTTGACTCTCTACTAGCAACTCTCTGATTTCTCCTCAAAAATCAATCCAGATGGATTGGTTGGGCTCTGATCTCAACACTAGGGACCTATGGGACTCTAACAACATTGACCCCACTCTTGGTTTGGTTCTCCATTACATACTCTTATCTCTGCAAATGGATTCAACCGTGCCATACCTCTAACTGGACTATCCTAGCTCACCGAGGACATGGCTGTAAAAATATCTAAACACCTTCGCTGACCTCCTACCTCTATATATAGAATGTACAGAGGCTCCCCTAAAAGATGCATCCAGCCTTTGAATATTTCTATAGTTAAATCTCAAGTGGGAGCCATGAAAGCAAAAATTTCTAAAAGACACCAGCAGACTACCTAGTTTACAAATATTTTCCTACATCTTGAAGATTAACTCAAAGAAACTAACATAGTGAAAAGAAAAGTCTTACATCATTCCACACTAAATGAATCTACAACTAACTCTTGAGTTTCAATCCATTATATCACCATTAACAAGAAAAATAGTAGACTGTGCACTGTATTCATGGAATTCTCTTTTCTTACTCACAAAAACTTCATTACAAAACTCTCTCCTCAGAATTTGTCCCTCAAAGTTTCTTAGATGACATTCTCCATCATTATAGGCAATTTGAAATCAATTCCCACTCCTACATGTCTAGGGATCCTATGTTGTCGAGTTGCATGAAACATTTTCAATTTCTT
Source organism: Thuja plicata (assembly GCA_018584345.1). NCBI lineage: Eukaryota > Viridiplantae > Streptophyta > Pinopsida > Cupressales > Cupressaceae > Thuja > Thuja plicata. Next base: position 3,388,171 of record MU224933.1, on the reverse strand, counting down.
GCAAATGTTGTCATGACAACTTTTGGCATCTTTTTGCATTTACTATGCCAACAAGAATAAAGGGCCTCTATGCTATGTAGTTCGATGAACTAACCCTATTTGATGAACTCAAAGCATCTTTTACATCCTTCATGGGTCTAGGACACATTTTGAACCCAAATCCCAACTTTAGACGAACTAGGCCTAAACTAACAAAAACAATTAACAATGACTGGTGACCTTAGTACTAACACTAACTCACCTAGTCCACGTGACCTAATAAGGCCTCAAATAAAATACACATCTCATACTTGGCTAAGGTCAGATACAAGCCAAAAACTTCTAAGGCTTGAGGATTGCCTAGGTGCTCCTACACCAAGAACCTACATGAAAAATCATTAGTAGTTTTAATGTCTTCAAGCCTGAAATGCTACAAAAGACCAACAAATTAGTAAAACAAAAATCAACAGAAAATTAATGTTTTCTATAACCAAGCAGATACACCAGTTTTCAGCCGTAGACAAGGATGTGCATTGATGGTGATTGGTGCAGACGATGGGTAGCCAAAGAAGACAAAATATATAAATTTTAATAAACATATGTTGATTTACCTACACTTATCTTGAGGAACGTAGACGCCGATTTCAGAGTGGAGATGTTGATCCGCCTAGATGTGGATTTCAGAGCGAAGATGTCAATTTGTAAAATAAAAATTCATCTAATTTGTTATTATAAAAACTAAATTTTTTTGGCAGCATCTAGTTTTGTAAAACTAGCCTACTCTCAAAAAACCAAGTGTAATAAATGACCAAAATAATAGAAAATGCTTAAAACTCATAAAAATAATAGGTAAAATCGTCATGTGGAGACGATGGTTTGAGGGTCATGTAGATCAACATCTACACAGATCAATGTCTATATACACATTGGTTGGTGAGCGGAGATGCCTTTGTTCAAGGCAGAGACATCAAAGTGAAATTTGGGTGCATAAGCCACATATTTTTGAAAATGTTTCAAGGGATCTGGGGCCCACCGGGAGTGCCAAAATGTAGGCATTGAAAAAATTCCTATGTGGAATAAGCTCAAACACATAAACATTAGGGTAAAATAATCAAAATACATTAAACATGTTTAAAAACTTGAAGCAACCACATAGCTTTCACCACAACCTCTGATGAGCCAAATCAGGGCACCCAATGGCTCGTTGATTTTCCCTTAGAGATATTTTGGGTGTGCTCTCTCAAATCAATGTTAAATCCCACTAGATTACTTGCAAATGCAATGGATGATCTTAAGATGCAAGCTAATGGAGGATGCAAGACTCAAGAGCTAGTATGAGGAACTAGTCTCTTGCTTCCAATAATGCAAATGTGATTCAAACTATTTAGCTACAATGAAATGCAAGATCTAACAAGCTAAGGTGAATTTTCCACTATTAATATCTAGATTCAAAGACTAAAATGATAAGAACCTATGAAAAACTCTAAAACCAAAATAGCATGATAATAATGCAAATATGAGAGATGATGTCAAATACAAGAGGCAAGGATCCTATTTATAGAATTTTTGACGAAGGGTGAGGGCTTGGATGAGGTGGTGCCTATGTGGCATCCATATAGGAGCCACATAAGGAGACACATAGGCTAAAATGGATGGTCATGCAAAAGTCAACTTGGGACAAGATGGAAATTTATGGTTTGAAGGGCCTAAGGTTTCTCACACATGTGTGAGAAACATGGGAGAAAGGAGCGGGGGACACAAATGTAAGGGAATTTAGGGAAATTTGGTGGCTTCCCTGGGAGGAGTTTCTCACACATGTGTGAGAAACTTATTAGGGACTAATGAGGTTAGTAATCACTTTTTAAGTATGATTAGTGAGAGGATTAGTAATAAGAGTAGGTTTAGAGGGTGAAGTGATGGGTATAGACTAGGATCTAGGTTTAGGTTAGGATTAAGTTTAAATTAAATTTAAATTAATCATGTCTTTGAAGAATATTAGGAGATGTAAGAGTTAAATAAATATAAATTTATTCAAAAGGAAATTTATGGAGGGACATGTATTAAATTTAATTTAATACATTAGAGAGGAGTATTTAAATTAAATTTAAATACTCTAGGTAATGAACTTATTTAAATAAGTAAATTTATTTAGATAAATATATGAATATAAAAAATACAATTAACCATAATGTTATAAGAATATTAATTAAATAAAATTTAATTAATAAATAAATATGCTATAGGACGATTTTAAGCGTCTACAAGCATTGTGAGCCCGGATAAGGGGTCATCCTGGATTCTATCTTCCAAAATATTCCTTGACCAAGCCCATTTTGCGCTGGAGCGCAATTTGACACAACTGACGGACCCTTGATTTTTTAAATGTTTCCCTCACTTAGCTAAAATCAAACTGGACACGAGTTGATGCCTCCCCTGGATTCTTTGTTTTTCAAATTGCACACTCCATCTTTCATTGTGATATGCGCCGGGTTTTTTTTTAGTGCATGTGAAGACTATCTTTCTTGCAGAATTCCTTCACTGAGGTAAAGTTAGGCCTTGAAACTTTTAGCAGTCTTTCTCTGTCTCTGTGGGTTGGGAATTATAGGGATTGTCATGGGTAATTTAATTTCCCAGTTCCTTCATTCTCTGATTTTTGTGCTTGGCAGACATGAAATTTCGTCGTGGATGTTTCACTTTGATGATTTTCATGATATAATATCATGGTCACTATCCAAGTATTTTGATAAAAACAAATAATACATGTGCCATAGGTCATAAAGGGAACCCTCTATGGTTGGTTAGAATGCACAGTTTTCATAAAATTGGTGTTTTTCCATAGAGAGAAAGTCATTAACATCCAAAAACTCAGTCACCGACTATCATTGATCAGTAGGATATCCATTTCCAATGCATTTTGAGACCAAGTTGTAATCTTGACAAAATAATCCATTTTTAGAAACCAAATTTTTCTTCCATCTACCGTGATATGCGCTTAGGCGCATTTTGGAAGGCATCGCGGACTTTTTCTCATTTTAAATTCTACAAGTATGGTTCCATGACTTATTTGTAATCGAGCCTGAGTGCGATTTGGTGGTCGTGCTAGATTTGTTTTTCCTTCCAATCATTATTCCCTTGCTACATGAGAAATGCGCCCGAGTGCACTTTTGCCATGATGGTGGATTATTTCCCTTTTCCAAAATTCCTTGATGGACGTGAAATCGCGCTTGAGCGTGTTCTGAAGGTTGTAGAGAAATTTTATTTTTGGAACATTCTGTGACTATAAGGATTTTGTGCTTGGGCACGATATGGACTCACTTAAGGACATATTTCTTGTATTCCTTCATTCATTCTGTTTAGCACTTGGGTGCAATGCTTCATCCACGGTGTATCTTTTCTTTCTTGGAGCATTCTGCAGATACCTTGGAAATGCACTGGGCATGATTTTGTACTCCCTGCGGTCTCTTCTTTTTTTTAACACCCCTGTCACTGCATAGGGTTCACACTGGAGACATTTTGTGGTTGGAGCAGGGTTTCTGCATGTATTTGGATTAGCGCTGTAAGTGATTTGGGCATCATTGGCGGGTATTTATACTTGGGAAGCATTCTTCCATATTCAGAGATAATTGCGGCTTGCTCCTGTCACTTTTCCACGTCCTCTATTTCTCTGTTTCTTTACAAATTTCCTGACAATGCAGAAATTGTGTACTTAGAACATAAAAAGCATTTCATTGTCATTGATTTTGTATTTTGCAGGCGAACTTCATCAACACTTCTTTTTTGGCACATGTTTTGATAGATGAAAATATCACAAATTTGAAGCATTTTCAATGTGAAGTCCTCCAATAAATAGAATCTTTCATCTTAAGTGAAAATATGACTAGGCCAAGGTATTTATCTCTTTATAAGATTAGATGTCGTTAAGAACTTGTGAAAAATTTATAACCTGGTCTGTAATCAGTATTTTGAGGAGAATATCAATTATTGGGCAGCATTGCGTGAACAGAGAGAACGAGTTCTCACAGCCTTTGGGCTTTCTTAGTAAGTGGATCATTACTTAGTCATTTTTCTGCATTTTTCTTCACGCTTTCTTATTTCGATGTTTTCAGACTTAATGACCTTTACGTTCACCTTTCGGATTTTTTTTGCGCGCTTTGTAACTCTTCTAATCACATTTAGTTCCCATTTGAATTATTCTTTAGGATTGTCTCTCTGAGTTCATGAGTACCTCAAAATGAGAATAGAAGCTTCACCAATACTTGGGTTTTTAACTGGCTCATATCCAAAGGGGGTCAACCTCAAAACTCAAAATTGAGAAACTTCTCAAAATTAAAATCTCAAAAGGAAAGAAATGCATCTCCAATGAAGACTTGGTCAAAGCTCAGGAGTTCTCAAAAGGAACCGCTAAGAAACTAAGGGACTGCCACTAGAGCTACAAAGACGACAAAACCAAATTGGGCCAAATAAATCGAAAAAGATAGGGGTCCCATCTTTGATAGGCGATGTGTGATTAGGTCGCAACACATATTTAAATTTATAGTCTGGTAACCTAAATTTGATCCTAGTCAATACTCACTCAAAAAAATGTCAAAATGGACCAGAGTAAATAATTTACTAGTAGAATTAATGAATATCCAGATATTAATGAGATTAGGGGAAAGGTTGGGAGGTTTCATTGGGCTGGAGGAAATCTTTTTGTCTTCCTTGATGTGAAAGTTTTAGTAGATATTTACATACTAACCTAAAAAATCTGGAGCCAATAAAATTAATCATTGACTATGTCACATATATAATTAATCTGAATTTTATAATGGTCCTATTTTTGGTAATGTGATTTGTAGAATGACAAGGAACTCCCATTATGGCGTTAGACTCGTTTCTCAAGAGAGCCAAAATCTGGTATCAAATCAAAGCTATAGAATTTAATTTAATCCATAGAAGGGTGGCTTCTTATTACAAATTGACTAAAACAAGTATGTAAGGGAAGGTATCATTCAAGGTTCCTATGAGAAGGAGGATATAAGGACTAATAAAAAAATTCCATAGAATATTGAACAGGTGGAGATTAATAGATCCTCTTAGGAAGGGATGGAAAAAGAGGTTGCATCAATAGACAAGATTGTGAAGGCTAGAATTATTAATAACAATACTAATGATGAAGATGTGGAGATTGTGGAAAATGTGGACACATGAATCCTCGCTACAGTAGGAACAATATCTCTAATCTGGATTTAACCATGAAAGACTCTAGGGATGGAGAGGTGGGAGAAAATAAAATGGTTAATTGATGGCCTTCGAAAATTAAAATAGGATTGATGTAGAAGCTAATAATAACTCAAGAAATCATTGATTCCTAGATATTTAGAGAAATGATGAAGGCATATATATATATAGTAGACCTCTTCCTTAGAAATAGTATTATGATAATTAGCCAGAGCTTCGCTCTCTTAATTTTAAAGATCTTCAAAATACCCAAACTGCTGGATAGAATCATGGATTTGCTTCAACTTAGATTTAGCAAAATATTTCTATTTAAAAGTGTCACCAAAAACCTCTTTCTTCCATTTTTTAATTTCAACTTTGATAATACTCAATTTCTTAACAACTTTAAACATAGTCATTCCATGAATATTGGTACTGAACTAATCCAAAATACTCCTCTCCAAGTCGGGGTGAAGAGTCCACATTTTTCAAAATGAAAAGGGAAATTCCTTTTACAAGAAAAAGATTCAACAGAAAAAGAAATAGGGAAATGGTCATAACCAATATTTTGAAAAGAGGACAAGGAGAAAATATACTCGACATACTAGCCATGAGAGATTAAAGCTCTAGCAAGATTAACTTGGATACAATCTTTCCCAAATCTTCAGTTAGACCATGTATAGTTGATTCCCTATAAATCAACATCACACAGAGCTTGGTTATTGATTAAATTCATTAAATCTAATCTACTATCCAGTTGAGATCCCAAGCCACCACATTTCTCAATGTCAATCAGAGGTGTATTGAAATTACCCATGATCAACCAATAGTCCTCCAAAAATTGGGTTCTACATTCACCAACCTTCAGCCAAAAGTTAGATCTATCACCCTTAGTGTTACGAGCATAGATTTTGGTGAGGGCCCATTCAAAGTTACCCCTGATCTGATGCATACAGACTTTAAAACCATGCTATCATATTCAAAAAGACCTTCACCTCTGATAATACTTTTATTCTGAAAAATAGTTGTTCCTCCAGAAGCTCCTTCGAAACTGCTACTGAAAAAATTAATCTTTTCATCTCTTTCCTTACTCTTCTTGGTTTTTTGGAATAAAATAATATCTGGTTTATGTTCCCTAATTAAATTCCTGAGATCATCCTATTTATGGGGGGCATTCATTCCCCTTACATTCAAAGACATGATCTTCATTTTGTATTTTGAGTAAAAACCTCTGGGATGGTCATCTGTTTTCCATATGCCACATCTGACCAACTATCATTTTCTATCCTTTTCTACTTTGTTGGTCTTCCCTTAGATCTATTTTTTCCCACATCTTCCTTCTTACTTTTAGTGTTGATACCTTCCAAACCAGTCTGGAATGAAGGACCATCACCCCCACCTTTGTTATTTTTATTTTTGTTACTTACTATCTTTATTTCTTTGTCATCATCCATTTGATAGTTTAGAAAAGGTGATTATTCTCTCCAAAAAGAACCAATTGTTGTATCCAGAATTGTGGAAAGATCAACCATTATATTGTTGATTATAAGAGGTTCCAAATGACTAATTTTTTCAAGAAAATTGAAATCTTGGGCATCACTATAGGAAGGGAGAGGTCCATTAACTGACTTCCCAAATAACATGTCCAAGTTAACAGTCTTATTGCTTAAACTAGGGGTGATTTCTTTCTCTTTTGAAATATGATCCTTTTCTCTATCTTCCAACACCTAAAAAGAGGAAAGAATTGGCTCATTACACATTCCTTCTGCTAAGTCACTCTCATTATACTCATTGTCCATAATCTTAGTCGAAGTTGTAGGGATAACACACTAAGGCTGATTAGGAATAATCTCAACAAAATTATTCTCCTCGTTAGAGGAGACAATCTCTTCCCTACTCCTCATATCTTCCTTATTATCACTGCTCACCCTTGGTTCATTAGCATCCTTCACTCGCTATACTTTTCTATTTCCTTTACTATCATGGGTGTCCTTCTCTTTCCTCTTTTTAAAGGGACAATTCTTATCCCACTGATCGGATTTCTTATAGGTAAAGAAAAGAAAAGGAAAAAAATTCAAATTCCAAAGGTTGTTTCCATTTCCCTAATCTGGACATTATGTCTATAACAAGGGGTAAATTAGAGGATTGACTAATATTAAAGCCTAACCTTTCATAAACCAACCTGTATTTTTAAGCAGTAGCTAGGTCTATGGAAAAAAGTTCCCCCATAGTACTCGCAATTCCCTTCAACACCACCTCATTCCTAAATTCCTTAGGGAGCCCTATAAGTTTCAACCATACCGGGGCAGATTCCACTAAAGATCCATTCAGGTCAAGATTAGGAGCCCATTTTCTCAAAGCCAAGGTTGACTTACCCAGCATCCAAGGGCCACCACAAAGGGCTTTCATCATATCCTCCGTGTTGGTGAAAGAAAAGGATAAAGCCCCTTTAGCCATAAAAATAATATCAACCTGACCCTTCAAGAACCAACTACGACTAAAAAATCTACGCACCACATCAATATTTGGTCTCAGTCAAGCAAATTTTCCTATTACCGCCCACTCAAATAGCTTCTATCGAACTATCCAGAACCATATCAAGAACAAATATGCTAAAATCACCCATGCATAGGTCCAAAATAGTGTTGACCTCTATCAAGGAAGATTTCCCAAAAGGTCTCTTACCAAACAAGGCTAACCATGGTCTATCTCCTTGGTTTAGCCCTCTTGGGGAGACAATAGATGACCCACCGCCTCCTAGATAAGGTGACACCTCCTCAGCCCTGTCATCCATTTCCTTTCCTCCTTTTGAAGCATAATTCATGGAATCTGATGCCTTAACTTCACCCAAAGTTCTAGCTACGAAGAACCCCTTGTTGCACTTGTATCCTGCCCCTCAGTCACAATCTTCACGCTACTGCACCTTGGTACAAATTCGATCTCTTGCCTTCCTTGTTCCAACCCACTCTCCTGCTCACCATCGATGTTCTTAATCAAATTTGATATTTGTTAGTCTTCTTTAGTTAGATCATTTAGAATATAAATATATGCTACTTTATATTTTTTTAAAATACATTTCACTTTTATAAACAATGGCTAGGATTGTATATAATTCAAAAATATTTACTCATTCTGGCAAATACAAAAATTATAGAGACAGTTTAGGCATGAATTTTGAAATAACCTACACATAAATTTATTGTCTTTGTTATTATTATTTAATATTTCTATCATTGTTCAATCTTGATTATTTGATTGTTCAATCTATTCTCTTTTATATATGTTTGGCCTTTCCATTATTATAGTTGTGGTTGTTTTGTCACCAATTTTATTGGGTCGTAAAGGATTTATTTATGAAAGGGCATGTACATCCTTTTATATCTTTCTTCACACATTGGTTTGGGTCTTTCATCTTTGCTAGATTAATCTATTTTTTGGTATATATGTTTGGTTTTTCCATGATTGGAGATGTCACTATTTCAGAAGCTATTTTTCCCTCTGGTCCTTTGGTAATTGATGATTCCATAGGATAATATCAGTCAAGAGATGCAAAACTTTTGTCCATTTTAATTTTAGCATTTTGTGGGTGATAGATGTTGCTATTTTATTAGCTATTTCTCCCCTCCAGTCATTTCCTAAAGTAGGGTTCTTCACGATATTACCTTTCAAGAAATGCACAACATTTATCTATTTTAATTTTAGCAATTTTTTGGATGATGGTCTATTATTTCTTTCTTCAAAGGCTATGTAAAATGTCTTGACATTTTCTAGCTAGGTAGTTTGTGTTATACTTCTTATATTTAGTTATAAGGATATTGGATGTTGGATTTGTTGTTGATCAATAGTGGTGTTATTTGAACTAGGAATAGACATAAGGGTGGGACTCTACATTCACTATCTCAATGAGATGGAATCATAGTTGGCAAGGTGGATAGGGTTGTCATTTCTATATGGTAACAATCACATTGGCATGTCAGGATCTTCCACATTACTCTTTATGCGTAGATCTTATTGGGAACTTTAAATCCCACCCTTGTCATAACTCTATCCTATATCCTCATTTGTATGGATAACTTGATTTTGGGTTTTGATTCTATACATGCAGTAGACAATATACATATGGTTACCACTACCCATGAGGGTGGGATTCTTGATTTGATTTCACAATGTGATGGATTCAAATTTGGCAATTTAGATGCAGCTGCAATTCCTATTTTGCAATAGCTAGGTAGGTATTTCAGTTATTTACATTTTTCTTTTTATTCATCTACCTCTTTGTGGACTTTCAAATCTCACCCTTGTCAAAGCTCTTTCTTTGGGCACTAGAAATGTGTATGCCATCTTTAGTAGGGAACAAGCAGATTTGTATATAATTATTTTAAATACCACCCCCCTAAATTTTAGAGCCTGGTCTAGCTCTATTTTTGTTTGGAAGGTAGTGGCTTCTCTGATGATCTCGATGGATGTCTTTTATTATTTTGACAGGTCAGTTTTTATTATCTTCTATTTGCTTTGATTAGTCAGTTAAGCACTGTGATTATGGTATAAGTATACGTGAGATGGTCTAATTCAGATTTAGCAGCTTGATCTTGACACGAGGACAAATTGCTATTATTCTTTTGAGAAGATTTGCTTGCTTGGAATGTCATTCAGCTTGTCCATTCTATTTTTGGTATTTTTTCTAACAACCAACATTATGGACCTTCATACTTCAATGTTTAACATATTTTTTTCTAGATGTGTTTTGTTGTTGTGAGATATCCAGCTCAGGTTGATCAACATTTGCATGGCTTGGTTGACAATTTCAGTTGTGTGCTTTCAGTTGAATCACTTTCTCTACTTGGCTTTTCATTTGCTTACTCTTTAGTCTCTGATGTGGTGTCCTCCTCTTTGTTACAGAGACATTAGACTTATGTTTGGTCCCTCGATTTTCCTTGCTATAATTCTTTTAATGTATTATCTCAATAGTACACAAACCGGTCTTCTTACCAGTTTTGTTTGAGGCTCTAGCTTCTGGTGAACTTTGGATTAATTTCTTGAACATGAATTTCTCTTTTGAAATTTTGTTTAGTCTTTTAGGTATTCGGAGCTACAACTAGAAGTGTTATTGCTGATTCTTTCCTGCTGAAATGCTCCCGTGAACCAGACTTAATGTAAATGGCTTAATGTAAACTTTTTTTATAATGAATAAATACAATTTTCAATAGCTTAATTGCCACTTTTATCAAAAACAAATAAAAAAAAAAAATCCTACCATTGTACAAATCGGTTCAATAAAAAGCTTAAGTTCCAATACAACCGACGTAAATGATTAAATCTTTTGGTTGGTTGCAAAAATTTCAGCATAGACTAACACTAGAGCAAGGTCTCATCAAGGAAGCCCTCTTTGTTATGAAATTAACAATTAGAATCATTCAACAGTTCAATACCAAGTACCTCACCAATCATAATGCGGTTGGGGTAATCATCATATGTTGATTGTTTCCTATACAATTTTGTAGCCGTTTGTTTAATTTATTATACAAGAGTTGCCAGATTAGCAACTCTGTAGAACCACATTTAATTAGTCACTAAAATATTATAGCTGTAGCAGTTAACACCATTTGCATTGTCAAAATAATTTTGATCAAATTTTAGTCAAATTAACCATTACGGAATATAGATTACGAATGCAACAAGATATTGGATTTCTCTGCTAGTTTAAACATAAAATGTTACACTACTTATTGAAATGTTTGTCGGGAACGAAGGGCTTCACGTAAGCAGAAAATGATCGTATAGACCTTCGTTAATGAATGTTTTTTCCATACAGTGGTAGTTGACCAACATATCCTATCCCTTTCGGTGTATGTAAGCCTCTTGGAGAACGGCCACTTTGATTAATGTAGTAAGTTCAATGTTTGGCATGCCTATGTCAATCGATAGAAACATGTATGTGAATATTAAATGATTTAAAGTCTCCGATATTGACATGACAATAAATTTAAACGTATGTTTGGCATGCCTATTGCAACCGATAGAAACATGTATGTGAATACTAAATGATTTAAAGTCACCGATATTGACATGACAATTAATTTAAACGTCTGCTGGATTGTCGCCACCAATCTTTACCAAACAAGGAACAAATAAAACAAATCTTATTACAGCTCACGAAATACTGTTTGTCAATTGTGCTGTTTTTAAATGCACAATGCACGTTATGGCATTTAGTACTGCCAGCTGATATGCAATTTGTTTGCTTTTAAAAATACGTTGCCTGGAGTTTCATTAATGAAGTTAATGGTGGTAATCATCCAGTTTAAAGTGTGTATAGGATTTCGAAAAACAATTGGCATTCAAATTAGATTTGTTTAGTGAAATAAAAGGATTGAATTAAGGTTTGCTGGGTAGAATTTGTGGTGAATGAATTACCAATTTCATGTACAGGGTTGTGAGGTCGCTATTATTCAAAATGAAGCGATGGCACCACTACCCTTAACCGATAGTACGGTGCAGCAATCAAGTACGACTGATCTTGAGTTTAACGCTTCTTCACAATCTGAGATCAAGCAAGCCTCTGCAAGGTTTTCAAATGGCCGGTTGCCACCAGAATATTATATGAATAAGTGTTATGATGATGATTTCTTGAGTAATAACTTTCACAGGCTTTCATTTCTGGAAAGAGAAATTCCCTTTAGCTGGCCTCCCTCGCCTGAGGCAGATACAAATACGCTACAGGTTCGCTCCTTTGATCAGAGATACCTCCACAAACAAGGATCACTACCCTTAATCCATAGTACAGGGCAGCCATCATTAAATACCGTTGATCTTCAGCCTTACGCTTCTTTGCAGTGTGAGATCGAGAGAGCCTCTTCAAGATTTTCAGACGGCCAGCTGCGACCGGAGAATTTTACCGATAGGTGTTATGATGATGAGCGTTTCAATAATAGCCTTCCCAGGTTTTCATTTCTCGAAAGAAAACTCCCGTTTAGCTGGCCTCTCTATTCTCAGGCAAATACTAAAATAGTGGAGATCCCATCGTTGGATTATCCATCCGTCCGCAAGCATTGTTCGCCGAACAGGCAGGTAAGTCATTATAAAAAGAAAAACACACATGAAATTTAATTTATTTTATCAATATAGGCTGTATGTTAATTTATCTCAACTTCATTTTTTCTGTGCTGAATAGCGGTCCCAACAGGCTTCAGAGACGAAAGAAAAAATACCCTTTTTGTTAAGGATACATTCGGGCCATTTTCACATATGTCTCGGCCTCTGCAGTCAGACTGTTCTCTGGAAAATTCTGGACGGAGACTCCACTTCATTTATTCGTTTAACAATCAAGCTTCCCACTCACTTCACACTGGTACTGTGGCTTCTTGCTTTAATAAGCTTCGTGCTCATATCAGGAGCATATATGCTTAAATGTTTCTTTTATTTTGAGACTGTTCGCATGGAGTACTGCGATCGAGTAAGGGTGAACTACTTATTTGTTCCCTGGATAGCAGGGATGCTATTAAGAATGGGACTTCCTTCAGACATAGCGCCTGATAAAGTGCACCCCGTAGTGTGCTGCATATTCATGGCTCCTATCACAGTTATGGAGATCAAGATCTATGGTCAATGGTTCACCAGAGGAAAAAGATCTCTTGCTCGAATCGCAAACCCTTCCACATATTTAGCAGTCATTGGAAACTTCGTTGTCGCTCGACTAGCAACGAGAGTCGATTGGAAGGAAATCGCAATGTTCTTCTTTACAGTGGGCTTAGTTCACTATGGAGTTGTCTTCGTCACACTGTATCAGAGATTCTCCTCGGACATCACTGTTTCGAGAAAGATAACCCCCGTGTTCTTCCTATTTATTGCTGGTCCGAGCTCTGCAAGCGTGACATGGCTCGGAATCTCGGGATCTTTTGATACGGTCTGCAAGATGCTTCTTTTCCTCTCACTTTTCTTGTATTTAGCCTTGGTTAGTATGGTCAGATTTTAAGCTTGAATCATATCTCCGTCAATGTAATATAAATACTAATATCCCTGACTTCTGTTTTCCTGCGCTTTGCAGATAGTGAGAGTAAATTTATTCCGAGATACTATGCGGAGATTTTCAGTGATTTGGTGGGCATGCGCGTATCCTATGACAATAACATCAGTGGCTGCAATCAAATATGCAGAAGAAGTAAGGCATCCAATTGCTCGGAGTTTAGCATTAGTTTTGTCCTCTGCTGCCATAGGGATTGTTTTTCTTCTGGCTGTCTTGACTGTTATGGACTTGTTACTAGCCAGAAACCACCTATTTCCTGATGACCGGGTCTTAATCATCTGCATGCAAGAAAGCAGGAAAGGTTCTCTCAGGAAAACATAATACCGCCTTTGGTCGTATTCAACTTTTCATCTGGCCGCAAGATTAGAGTCGCAGTGAAAGTGGAATACAAATTGGATTGAGTGATCGGATTAAAGGATCAGGTTTTTCTTCAGTTTAAGGACCCTGTTATACAAAGCTTTCCAAAAAATAGTTTTCATGTAACGTAACATGTTTATAAATTCGTTTCATTTCTGGTTTGACTGATAAGTTCCGATTTTTCTTATTTCGGTGGAATGCTATGAATGAGATTAATATGTATGGTAGAAGTACAAAGTTCCCTATGCAGTATTAAGTTCACGTAAATGAATTTTCATAATGAAATTTGATACAAACGTTGATTTTATAAAATTGCACTTTCTTTTTTCTTCTTTTTTTTTCCAACTTTGAGAGGTATGTTCTCTTTGGTTGAATGTTTAATTGGATTGATTAGTCTTAGAAAAACAAAGGCTCCAAATATAACTGTAAATAAAAATAATTGTAATGAACAAGATACTAAGTCAGAATAAATGATTGAGAAATCTAGGTTTTATTATATTTAATTCAAGAGTGTATCATCATATTACATTACATTATTGTTTGCAATGAACAATTTTATGTTTATAGTTGATCTTAGTAACCTTTATAATTCTAGAGAATTCTCAAACTGGGAAGTTCCTTTTCTAACAGCTTCCAAATGTTTTTTCTTTTTTCTGGAAACTTGTCTCGCTAGAGGATACCATTATAATACATTGTTTTGCTGTTTGCAATGAACAACTTCATATCTCTGAAAAAATATCTCTAGAAAATTCTTGCCAATCTTAAGAGATGTTAAGGAATAAGATTGTCTAGTATGTGAGGAAAATTCTCTCTCTAAAACATTCCTCATTTTCTAGATAGTCTTATTCCTTAACTTCCCCTCCAAAGATTGACTAAAATATTATAAGATACAACGGAGAGGGGAACATTATAACACTATCCCCCTTAATGTTCACCTCTAACATACCAAGCATTACGCTTAATTTAAAATATTTTGCCTCTCATACTCTTTGTAAATATATCAGCTATTTGTTCTTCACTTGGACAAAATTGCAGATTTATAATTGTTACTTGAACAAGATCTTGAATGTAATGACCATCAAGATCAATATGCTTTGTTTTAGCATGAAAATTGGATTATTTGGAACTTGGATGGGGCTTTGATTGTCACAATACAAACTATTAGAAGAACTTCGATGAAAACCAAGCTCGAATATAATAATTAAAATCCAAATTGCTTTATTTCCTACTTCCTTTACTGCTCTATATTATCCTTCACAAGAGGGCAATGATGTATTTGTTTTCTTTTTATTGTTCCATGTAATTTGACTTGACCCAAGGTGAAAAATATTACCACGAGTATATTTTCTATCATCTATATCACCTCCTCAATCCAAATATGTATAACCAACCAAAGAAATTATAGACTCACATTAATAGTGGATGCCTAAGTGTAGTGTTCTACAAACATATCTCAAAATAACGTTAGCAACTAACCAATCACTTTCTTTAAGGGCCTCCATAAATATTGATACTTGATTGGCTACAAAATAAATATCCAGTCTAGAATGCGTTAAACAAACCGATCCACCAACAATTTATCTATATAAAGTGTCATTTACTCTTTTAGTAATCTTGCTTCTTGATTGAAAGGTGGTAGTGGTTGGCTTGCATTCAAGCATGTTAAATTTTTTGAAAATATCTAAAGAATACTTTCATCGTGAGATGACTAATCCATCATGGAGTATGAATACTTGTAAAACAAAAAAAAATAGAGTTCCCCCAAATCACTCATATGAAATACCCTCTCAAGATTAGCTTTAATTCATTCATTAACCTAAAATTGAGTCAGACAATAAGTAAAGCATCTATATAAACATAAACAACAATTGTCTCATCTTGGATTTTCTTCACATAAGGATTTTGATATGATTTACACCTTTTAAACTCATGTAAGTTGAAAGTAGGTATAAATATTCTCATTGCATGCTCCTGGATCTTGTTTTAGACCATGAATATACTTCTTTAAATTACAAAAATTGTTAGCATTTTTATGATCTACAAATCCTAAAGGTTGATCTCTATATATTTCTTCATATGTCTCTATTCAAGAAAGAATTTTTAGCATCCATTTGATGAATATGCAACCAAAGGATCGCAAATAAGGAAATAATAATTCTAAATATATTTAATTTAATGATAGGAGTAAAGGTTTCTTCATAATAAACCCCCTCTTTTTTATTGCATCCTTTAGCAACGAATCTAGCTTTGTATTTCTGAATAACACCATCTGATTTAAAAAAATTTTGAAACCCATTTACAACCAATAATATTCCTATCTTTTAAATGCGACACAAGTACCCAATTTTCACTCTTTAGTAATGAATCATTTTCCTCTTTCATAGCTTTCTCCCACTCTTTATTTCCTCTAGATTCTTTAGATGAGAATGGATCATTCATTTGTAATACTTTGGCCATGGGAGCATTACCATTCCTTCCTCGGTTCTTAGGGCCTTTACTATAGATTTATACAACACTCCTTATCTTTTGTCTAGCTGAAATGTCATCGTATTCATCATCACTACCTGCAAATAGAGTCTGGCACCAACTTGTTTTATTAGTAAAAATTTCATCCTCATTGACATTGGTTATTGTAATGTGAGAAGTGGATGTAAGTTATGAGTATTCATCAAACTTTACACCTCTACTAATAAATATTTTTTTGTTGTCAGATCACATAACCAAGTACTCTTTTATCTTTACATCTCTATTAACAAAGTTTTTTTTTGTTAAATCACATAACCTATAAGCCTTTGATTCTTCACTATAGCCTATAAAAAACAATTATGACTCTTTGGTTCTAACATTTTCCTCTTTTAATCAAGAATGTGTACTCAAGAAATACTCCCAAATACTTTAAAATACACAACATGAGGTTTCTTACTACTCCATGCTTCTCCAAGGGTGATATCTTTTAGGGCTTTGGTCGTATTCTATTCACTATATGTGGAGGGAAATAAATAGCAAAAATCCAAAAATTATTGTGAAAATTTTTAGAATGCAACATATAAATAACCATTTCTAAAAGAGTTCTAGTGATTCTATCATTGACCCAATTTTTTGAGGGGTGTAAGGAAATATTCTTTTCATTTTGATGTCATAATTTAAAAATAATAATTCAATGCATGATTTCAATATTTATAACCATTATCTATCCTAAAGCATTTAATTATTTTTCTACTTTAGTTTTCAAATAATGCTTGAAACATTTTAAAAACTTCTAACACATCAATTTTTGTTTTACAAAAATAAGCACACACTTTCCACCTATAATCTTCAATAAAAGTTAGAAGGTACTATGCAGTAGAAAATGGGGATCACCTAATAGGATCTAAGCTCTCCCCAAATTCACAATGCACATTCAGAATATGAAGCCACCTGAACTAAAATCATATTAACACCACAAGGGAGGATAGAGTATTGCCAATATTGAATTTGGGCCTTAGGGGCTTGTATTATTTTTTGTGTATTTTTTATTTGGGAATTGAGAAGGAAGACAAATTGAAATATCTAAATTTGCAAATGCTAGAGAGGAAATAAAAGTTGAAATGTGATAAAGATAAGTGTACCTTGGAAAGAGAGAAGCATATGCTATTTCTATTATTATTTTTTTGACCTTCGGGATCCTAAAAACACTTGTACTTCTAAATCTATGTTCTGTAACCTATCTGTGGCCTATCTTAAAAGTTTGAGCATGTTTCTAAGGGTAAAAAATGTTTGGAACATTCTACACCTAGGTGAAAAATGTTTGGGATGTTTTGTACCTAATGAAGTTGTTCCGCATTTAGCGGAGGTCTATGTGTTATCTCTATAGAATATTTTGTTATCATTAGTTTAGAGAAAGTCATAAGAATCAGAAGATTCAATCAGTGAAAAGAAGAAAAGAAAATATATGAGTAGTTGGTAATGTAAACCGAGCAAGGAAGTGAAGTCAAGAAAGCACAAGACACTAAATCGAGAGCACACAGTTTATCAAAAATTGAGCGCATAGACAGTATACTTATTTGATAGTTAGCGAGTATAAATGAGCAAGTTAACAGAGTGAAGAGAAGTTACTCTACTGAGTTAGTTAAGTGATTATAAAGTGATAAGGACACATTTAATACATTGTTACAGTATTAATTGTGATCATACAATGCACAAAGATGAGTTTGTTACACCATTAATGATAAAAATAATTCAAAGAGAAGATCAGAGGAGAAGATAAAGTTGTTAATCAAAGATTGCTATTTCAAAGAAAAACACCAAGTATAGATGTAAAAGTGACACAGTCACTGAGCAGAAAAGTAGATCTAATGGTCAAATTAATTAGCGACCTAATGCATAAGATTAAGGGGCAATAAATCATATACTTAAAAGGATGATTTAAAGAGAGTAAGTGTGAGATAGAGAAGACAAAGGAAAAATATATAGAGAAGAATAGAAATCATAGCAGAGAGCACCGAGCTGATATCTTGCTACAGCAAAGCAAATCTGAGTAGTATTATAGATTGTAATTTAGGTAACATAGTATTTTAGAGAAAATAGTGTTTGATCATCATTTGTAATTGATGCATTATAGAAAAAATTTATAAGTTGTTAATGGGTAGATCTTAACCCATATGATATATAAAAAACCTTTAACGGGGTACATCTCTAATTGTACAAATTGTGAAATCCTCTAAGTAGGTAGACCTAACAAGTCTTTATATACTCTTAACTAGGTAAGCTCTCAAAATGGCTAAACTATGTAAGCTCTAACTAAGCACCCTTTATACTAAAGTTAGTGAAGGTTGTGGGTGTTATCCCCAATGTAGTTTTGTCCTCTAACCAAGGATTTTTGTGTAAACAAAATCATGGAGTTACGAGTTCATTTACTTGAATGGTTTGATGTTATGTTTTATGTTTTATTTCAAGTTATTGA
The DNA here is from genome assembly GCA_018584345.1 of Thuja plicata. NCBI lineage: Eukaryota > Viridiplantae > Streptophyta > Pinopsida > Cupressales > Cupressaceae > Thuja > Thuja plicata. The sequence goes on along the minus strand of MU224933.1, from coordinate 3,369,671 downwards.
ATTCAGTAAACAACAAAAGAAGTATACAGTTTAAGTTATAAAATTATTTTTGGTACTAATTCACCCCTCCCCTCTCAGTCCCAACTTTCCATAATCAATCCAACAATTAGTATCAGAGCTACTACTATTGAGTTATAGGGTTTGACCACCTAAGAGTTTAAGATCCTAGTCATGTAAAGTTTTAGGCAATTCAAAAGAATTGATAGTCTTGAATCTGAGTTGGAAGGTGCAAGAGAGTTAATCATTGACCTAAAGAAGAAACTTGAGAGATGTCTAAGGGTTAGACTGAGAATTTATGATGAATAAAAGGTTACACAAGAACAAGTTGGTACACTTGAAACAACATCTAAAGGTAGTGTTACTGGTGAATCTGAAACAACTATAGAACAACTACTGGAAAAGAATGATACACTCATCGAGAAGTTGCACCTAATGAAGATAGACCTTGAAACCAACATGATAAGAATGACCAAATTGATTGAAGGAAAGAGGATTGCTTAAGATGAAAAGAAAATGGAAAAAGATTATAAAAGACAATTTGAAATGAAGCTATTGAAAAAAACATAATGAGATCATGAGAATGACATAAGTTCACTATGACATGGTCGATCAAATTCTGAGTGCAAATCAAGATAAAATCAGAAAACAATTTGAGAATCAAGAAATGAAAGCTGAAATTGAAAGAATGGATCAAATAGTGAAAGCTGAGAAAGATGCAAATTCAATGCTAAAAAGAAATGAAGAATTACTAAAATCTTTGGATCAACAATTCAAGAATCAAAAGAAAAGAAATGACAAAATAGGTATTGGACTCAAAGAGGATAGCACCACCGAGAAAGGAGAATCATCAAAATCATAGAGAGATGAAAGTACTGCATCCCCACCTAGACAAAAGAATCCAAGTTGCAATTATTGTGGGAAGCATGGACATACTACTAATGTCTGCAGGAGAAAAAAAGGTAAATCAATGAGTACACATAAGTTTGATGTTTATTGTTTTAGATGTAATAGGTATGGAAATCAAACATTTGAATGTAGAACTAATCTTGTTAACAACACAAGGAAACCTAAGTTTGATGGTTACTGCAAGAATTGTAATAAGTTTGGACACAAACCTGAAGAGTGAAGAATAAATAAAACAAATGACAATTGGAAGCCTAATCAAGAGAATGCCAAAACCAACCGAGTAGACATTTCTATATCATGGGACTATAATACAAGAATTTCATGTTTATCTTGTGGAAGTTATGGACACATTGCTTCAAATTGTATGTTGATGCATGAAAGGAACAATAGAAGAGCATGGAGAAATCCTGGCATGGAATGTTTTGATTTTCATAAGTTAGGACAGCTTTCAAGGAATTGAAGATACTGAGGTGATGCAATGAATGAAGATGAATTTGAAGTAAAAACCCCTACTACTATTGAGGAAATCTAAGAACAAATGAATGAAACCTAGAAGAGAAATACGGAGGATGAAGGGAC
>MU224933.1:3341713-3358796 GCA_018584345.1 Thuja plicata | reverse complement strand
TATATATATATTATCATTTAATATTAAGAAAGAAGTGTTAGTTTCCATTTGATATTCTTGCACGTCATTTGGCTACAAGAAGAAGACTACGCATAAACATAGCATAGGGAATAGGATTATTCACTAACATGCAACTACTTATATCCTGCAACTTCTATCCATCAGTTCCAGGAAAAATACATCATGTTCTTACCATCCATTTACCTACTTATGTCTTTACATATATAAAATACAGATATAAAACCATAAGTTTAAAGTCTTTGTTTCATAAGCAAATTGCTGAAAAAGAAACCAAGAAACATGGAAAAGATGGCCTTTTAAGAGTCTCATTATTCCCCCCAACTACACTATTTTTTGTCCCCAACAATCATGAAATTACGGATCCTGGTCCTAAGCCTCAAGTCACTAGTTGTCTTTTCACCTGGTTCATCAACAATGTAGTTGAAATATCCATGGTTGTCCCAAAGTCTGTCCCACCTCTATCTTTCCTGAATCATATGATGATCTTCTGCACTCTCATTTACTGCAAGAAGTGGCTGTAGGAGGATAGGAGGTTGAAACCTTAAGGTCATCAAATAATGCAACTGCGTTTGGCCCAACATTATAAATTGTGGGGCTTGGCGAGTTGAAAGAGTTAAATTCTATGGAGAATGCAATTCCCTCATTTTTAAGTCATGGGACATCTGTATATACCTCTGTCTACTAGCTACAATTGTGGCCTCAACATCATGTGATTAATTTTTTTCCCAATCTATGTACACCTGTTCTCTGACTGGAAGGACCTTGTGAGACCCACTAGGATTGAATGTGATTGAGATCCAATCAAGGAAAGCCTGTGTAGAGCTCTAGACTTTAGGTCTCATCATGAGGGGTGTATTTATCTCATTGTCTCTATGGTAGAACCTGATGCTCTTTGCTAATCTCATTTTGAATCTAGGACATCACTGCCCTCAGCTGAACATACCCCACATATAGAAGTGAATTGTAATCCCTATTGTCTAGCACAGCTAGATTGTGTAAATACAATTCACATAACCAGCTTTTGATGGGTATGGGTGCTGACTTGAAAGCATCATAAAATTCATGAGGTGCAGCAATAGAAGGCTTTAATCCCTCTACAATCCTTTTCAATTGCGTTGGAGATTTACTTCTGGCAGTTAGTTGATTGTATGTTTGTCATTGATGACAACATATAATATATAGCAGTGTTCTATATGTACTTATCAGAATGATGATATTAACCATTACACGGTTATATTCATGTTGTAGACATGTTTTTGATGCTTTTTCATACACACAAGATTAGACTTGATGTTTCAGTTAAGTTGTGTTAATCTGTTAGTGGCAGTTACAGTTCTAGAGTTTATCTGTACAGAGCCAACATATTAGCATTGGTTCTTGAGTTGCGCTTATCTTCAAGATATGCGTGTTTGTATTAAAGATTAATTATGAGTTGAAGATAGTTATCTAAAGGCACCAAATGTGTTTTAACAAGATTGCAATGTTAGATTTAATTTGGTGAAGCCGACTTTGTGAAACATTGCGTCTATTCAGTTTATATTGTGCGGTTGTAATTATGCTTGCATGGTTAGTTTAGCCGACAGGGATGATATGAAGAGTTTCCTAACAGGTCCCATGATCTCATACTTTGAGGAAGATACTTATAGTATTTCATTTTTGAACGTTAAGTATGAATGAGAAGAAAAGAAACAAAAAAAGTACAGAGGAAAATATCAGTTGTGTTTCATTCATCAAGGTTCTATGTGAAGAAGCAGTGGAAGATTAAAATTCATTGGAACTGATCAAGATAGCAGGTCTACTCTACAGTTCATCATCAAATATAGTGAATATCTATTCTATAGAAGGTTGTAGCCTTCACCATTGAAGCAGTGAGCTTTTGGACAGTGAGTCCTCATCCTTAACATGGTTATTTGTAAAGACTCCTAATAGGGTCAGACCCTTAACTAGGTCACTAAACTTATTGCATTGTTAAAAACAACTCCTAACAGGGTTGCAAGATCTTCTAAGAGGGATTATCATAAACAAGTATAGTTCATTGTGGGTGCTAATTCCCACCGGGGTTTTTACCATTTGGTTTCCCTGTAACCAAATTGTGGTGTTGTCTATTGTGTTATCTGAATGTACATTTACTTAATGGTATTATGGAATTAATAAGAGAAAATAATTTAATTAGCTGATAACTGATTCAACCCCCCTCTCAGTTATCATTTGGGACTATTCTAACAATTGGTATCAGAGCCAAGTGCCTTGATGAGAAAGCCTAATAGCTTAAGGTAGATCAAATGGCATACTTCAGAAAAGAGAGTCCTAAGTTTGATGGAGAGAATTATCTGGATTGGAAGAACAAAATAATAACACATCTACAGTGTGTTGGTTTTGATATCTTTGAAATAGCCACACAAGAAATTGCTATTCCCTTTGTAAAAAACTTTGCAAAAGATGATTCTACTAGTAAACAAAAGGATACATTCACAGCTAATGCAATCACCAAAGAATCCCTTATAAGTGCACTATCTGATAATGAATTTTCTAAGATCAAGAAAGTAGACAAGGCATACACAATATGGAAGTATTTAGAAGACATGTTTGAAGGAGATATCTAAGCAAAGAATGCACACAGTAAGACATGGAAAAAGAAATACAACAATCTTGAGATGTTACCTAAAGAGAACATCAGAGCCTACAATTAGAGGATAAATGAAGCCATTTATGGAATTAGAAACAATGGCGGAGAAATTTTAGAAGAAGACATAATGGACAAGCTGATGACTATATTGACAACAGACTATGCAAGAAAGATCAATATTCTAGATGAAACCATGCAATTTTCAAAAGACTTCAAGAGAGAGACTTTGATCAGTAAAATCTCCGCATTTGAGATATCATGATTGAAGAATGAACCCAAAAGTGAAACAGCCTTCAAAGCATCAATACATGGTAAGAAAACTTTAGACATTTCAAATGAGAAAGAAGAAGTTGATGAAGAACTAGAAGAAATTATTTCCATGATTGCTAAAAGAGAAAATAAAGGCAAAGGAAAGTATGAAGGAGAGATTCCATTCAAATGTTTTTCATGCAACAAGATTGGTCACTTTGCATCCAAGTGTCCCACAAGAGTTAAGAAGTTTAGATCTAATTACAAAACTAAATACAGAAAGGAATGCTACCATGTTGAAGAAGGTGTAACAGATGAAGATTCAGGAGAGGATGAAATTGGATTCATTTCCATTAAAGACATGGAAAAATTTCTTGAGGAAATGGAAATTGAAGATGAAAAGGAAGCACATGAGTTAGCCCTAATTTCCAAAGCAGACATCAGAACTGACTAGATCATTGATAGTGGATGCTCTCACCACATGACAGGTGATAAAGATAGATCTATTCATCTGGACAAGTACAAAGGTGGCATGGTTAGATTTGGAGATAACACTCCTAAAAATATCATAGGTAGAGGATCTATTACCCCAGATGGAAAGAACAAGACATATGGTGTTATGTATGTTGATGGATTACATCACAACTTACTAAGTGTTGGATAGCTACTTGACAAAGGTTATCATTTGGAATTTAAAGACAAAAAATGCTTTATTAACAACAAAGAAGGAGACATGATTGCATCAGGCTAAAAAAAAAGGGTAATGTTTTTCAACTCAATTCAGATGTAAGTTGTTTTGTTGGAAAGTTGGATGACAGTTGGTTATGGCACAAGAGACTCTGTCATATCAATTTTGACAATATAGTGAAGATATGAAATTTCAAACCAGTTAGAGACCTTCCAAGTATTACAAGACCAGTTGAAACAATGTGCAGAAAATGTGCTATGGGAAAGCATGTAAGGAGCTCTTTTAGAAGCAAGACGAACTCAGCTGAAAACAAATTAGACCTAGTGCATACAAATTTATGTGGTTCTACTCAAACAATATCATACTATGGAGAAAGGTATTTCATTTTGTTTGTTGATGATTTTTCAAGGATGATGTGGGTTGCGTTCTTAAAGGAGAAGTCTGAAGTCTTTGAGAAATTCAAAATATTCAAAGCTAAGGTTGAGAATGAATCTAGAATAAAACTAAAATGTCTAAGATCAGATAGAGGAGAATTCACCTCTGACCAGTTTTATGAGTACTGCGAAGAACATGGGATCAAAAGATAGTTGAGTGCTCCTAGAACCCCTCAATAGAATGGGATTGTAGAAAGAAGGAACATGATCATACTTGATACATCACACACTATGATGGTTGAAGTAAAATTTGCACACACTTATTGGAGAGATGTAGTCAATATAATAGTCTATACTATCAAAAGAACACAACTAAGACCAGGCACATATACGACACCTTATGAACTTTGGTTTGGTAATGTAGCTATAGTAAAATACTTTAGAATCTTTGGCAGTAAGTACTACATCAAGAGAGATGATGGTGTTGGTAAGTTTGATGCTAGAAGCGATGAAGGTATTTTCCTTGGTTACTCTACTAAAAGCAAATCATATAGATGTTTTAATTTGAAATTAAAGAAGATGATTGAAAGTACTCATGTAAAGATTGATGAGAAGTTCATGGTTCAAGAGAGGTACAATGAATATGAACCTATGATTGAATATGAACCCAGGCCCAACAACAAGGAAATTGTTATAGAAGAAATGTTTGATTGTATTGATGTATCATGCAATGACCCGGAATCAAGCAAAGAAGAATCACAGATTATAGAGGAGGATGTCACACCTAAAGTTTCAAAATTCACATCTAGGTACCATTCAAAAGATGATATCATTGGAGATCATAACAATAGTGTTCTGACTAGATGTAAAGCAAAAAGTTTAACAGTGGATGAATAGGTATGTTTACTTTCACAGATTGAACCTTTAAGTGTTGAAGATGATTGCAAGGATTTTGATTGGTAGAAAGTAATGGAAGAAGAATTAGACCAAATAATAAAAAATTATACATAGGAATTGGTTCCTAGAACTAGTGACAAAAATGTGATTGGAACAAAGTGGGTATTCAGGAATAAGATGAATGAATATGGTATAGTGGTAAAAAACAAAGAAAGACTAGTGTGTAAAGGTTCTGCACAAAGGGAAGGAATAGATTACACTGACACATTTACCCCTGTAAGAAGACTAGAAGCCATTAAGTTATTCTCGGGTTATGCAACATTTAAATATTTTAAAGTATGTCAAATGGATGTCAAATCAGCCTTTCTGAATGGTGACTTGAAGGAAGAAGTCTACATAGAACAGCCCAAAGGATTTAATCTATCAGATAAACCAGACATGGTATGCTAATCGAAGAAAGCACTCTATGGACTTAAACAGGTCCTAAGAGCTTGGTATGAGAGACTAGATGGTTATCTTACCAAGATTGGATTCAAGAAAGGAGCACCATATTGCAACTTATTCATAAGAGATACACCTGATGGATAATTACTTGTTGCCCTATTTGTTGATGACATTATCTTTGGAGGCAATGACAAGCTTAGTATAGAATTTGCAAAAGAAATGCAGAATGAATTTGAAATGAGCATGATTGGTCCTATAAAATATTTTTTGGGATTGAATGTAAAGAAGACAGATAAAGGAATATTCATAAATCAGTCCAAATAGGTGAAGGAAATATTGAAGACTTTCAAAATGGAAGACTGTAAGATAGTATGCACTCCTATGATAATAGGAAGCAAGCTTTCTAAAGAAGATGATTCCACTACAGTCAACAAGACATTGTATAAGTCTATGATTGGAAAACTTATATAACTTACTCAATCTAGACCAAACATATCTAATGCAGTTGGCATTGCTGGTAGATTTGCAGCTGAACCCAAGTAGAATCACCTAATGGAAATAAAGAGAATATTCAGATATCTAAAGGAAACTATAGACTATGGTTTATGGTATCCTAAATCAGAGAATGTACAACTTCATGTATATATAGATGTAGAATGGGTAGGTTGTATTGATGACAGGAAGAGTACTTCAGGAGAAGCAATATTTCTTGGAGATAGGTTGGTTTCTTGGATAATCGAGAAGCATAATTGTATCTCTCAGTCAACAACAGAAGTTGAATATGTTGCAGCAGCATTGAATTGTTCAATGATGGTTTGGATCGAGCAGATGGTTAAAGATTTTTGTATTCAGGTTGATTATCCTATTTTTATTCACTGTGATAACACTAGCACTATCAACATGTCCAAGAACCCTATGATGCACGCAAAGACAAAACACATTGAGATTAAATACCATTTTCTTAGAGAAAAAGTTGTAGACAAAGAAGTAAAATTGGACTATGTGAGCACTAAAGAACAGTTGGCAGATATTTTCACAAAACCTTTATCAAAAGATACTTTTGAGTATCTCAGGGAGAAGTTGGGAGTAATTCCCTTTCCTAAGTCTGATTAGATAAAGCACCAAGAACATCAGTCCATGGTGATTGATGAATGGTTGACTACTCTATTTTTGGAGTAGTACATGTGCCTAATTGTTTATGGTGCCCTTTGCCATTGATGTCAAAGGGGGAGTATGTAGTAAGGGGGAACATATACTCTGGGGGAGTATATAGTCATGTAACTTAAGAACATAGAAAAAGGAGCCGCAGTAGTGTAGAGGAATCTTTGATGAGGATATTGAGAAGATTGTAAAAGAAAGAGGACACCATGTGCTGAAGATGTTTTTGAATATCATATGTTGCCATCAATGTCAATGGGGGAGATTGTTGGAGATTTACTTATGGTAGTTAGTTGATTGTATGTTTTTCATTGATGATAACATATAATATACAACAGTGTCCTGTATGTACTTATTAGAGTGATGATATTAACCCTTGCATGGTTATATTCATGTTGTAGACATGTTGTTGATGCTTTGTTCATACATGCGGGATCAGATTTTATGTTATAGTTAAGTTGTGTTAATCTGTTAGTGGCAGTTACAGTTCTAGAGTTTATCTGTACAGAGCTGATGTATTAGCATTGGTTCTTGAGTTGCACTTATCTTTGGGATATGTGTGTTTGTATTCAATATTAATTATGAGTTGAAGATAGTTATCTAAAGGCGCCAAACTTGTTTTAACAAGATTGCAATGTTAGAGTTAATTTGGTGAAGCCAACTTTGTGAAGTGTCGTGTCTATTCAGTTTATATTGTGTGGTTGTAATTATACTTGTGTGGTTAGTTTAGCTAACAAGGATGTTATGAAGAGTTTCCTAATAGGTCCCATGATCTCATACTTTGAGGAAGATACTTATAGTAGTTCATTTGTGAATGCTAAGTGTGAATGAGAAGAAAAGAAATGAAAAAAGTACAGAGGAGAATATCAGTTGTGTTTCATTCATCAAGGATCTATGTGAAGAAGAAATGCAAGATTACAATTCATTGGAACTAATCAAGATAGTAGGTCTACTCTATAGTTCATCATTAGATATATTGCATTTCGATTCTATAGAAGGTTGTAGCCTTCACCATTGAAGTAGTGAGCTTTTGGACAGTGAGTCCTCACCCTTAACAGGGTCAGACCCTTAACCAAGTCACTATACTTATTGCATTGTAAAGAACAACTCCTAATAGGGTTGCCAAATCTTCTAATAGGGATTATTATAAACAAGTATAGTTCATTGTGGGTACTAATTCCCACCGGGGTTTTTACCATTTGGTTTTCCCTGTAACAAAATTATGGTTTTTACTTAATGGTATTCTGGAATTAATAAGAGAAAATAATTTAATTAGCTGATAACTGATTCACCCCCCCCCCCCTCTCAGTCATCCTTTGGGACTATTCTAAAAAAATGAAAGTTAACAAATTGTTCCTTAAGGAACAAGGCATAAACTAGAGATGGTGACCTACATGCCATTGCTACAGGAATCAACTTAGTGATCTTCTCAACTCTCCTCTCCAATACTACAATACAATTTGTTTTCTGTTCAAGTTGACAAGCCTGTTCCTCAATTATCCTTTTTATTTTCTCTCTTTCGAGTTGCTATTGTGCGTTTTCCCATGTGAAATTTTGGTACAAACTCAATCCTACTGCTAAAGGTGTGGACAAATCTAGAGGTGGCATGGGTTCTTGCTAAAGAATATTAATCCATCCGGATGTAGGTTGAGGGATTTACTACTTTCTCTTTAGTAGAAGTAGCCCCTTTTCCTTTGTCATGATTTTTCATTGAATCATCTGCTTGGCAGGATTCATCAATGGAAGCCTTTCCTCTCCATATGACAAGGGTTTTTATCAAATCATCCACTTGGGATTACTCAGCTTCCTTGAGCAGTGTTTCCAATCCTTTTCTACTCATTAGTTCAAACACCTCTTCAACAATGTTCTCATCTACGGTAGGGAATTCATCATGGGGTAGGTTTTCTAAACCGTCATTAGTATCTTGCCTGATAGGGTTATTGAAAAGCCCCTCTATTTCCTCAAAATCCTTATCACTATCTATCAAGATGCAATCAACTTGTGGATCAGTTGTAGCTTCATCATTCTTAATGTGGGATATGGTGTCACTATCTATTCTTTTTGGAGGCATTGCCTCCAAAGAGGACTTCTCTGTAGATTTAGAAGATTCAACATTTATAACTAAATTAGGGTTTGGTCTGCCTTACTGGTACTAGTGGAAAGTCTAGCACTTTTCATGACAAAATTTTGAAAAGAGCTCAGAGGTTCCTTACATTTCTTCCTACTGGAGGACACCTCCTCTGTAATGGATACAGGAGGTTCTTCTGGCGTCGCCTCCTTGGGAGAAGGCAAGGGTTCCTCAGCTATATTAACAACATCTTTATTATCAGGAGGCTTTTGTTCTAGAGTCATATTCTCTGTCTCTATTGTTTTACCTTTATCCTTCATGACAACAAACCTAATTTCCTCAGAAGGGGAAGTATCAGGAGTGACATCGACTTCTCTAGTTTTTCCTTTCTTTTTATCAAACATAGGATTACTAACACTGTAGGCTCTTTTCCTAGATAGGGTAGGTCTAGAAGAAGATTCTTTAGGAATGGGCTCTACTTTCTGAATTACTTTACCAACCCCTGTTTCCATGTTAATCCTTCTACCTACACCTTGGCCTCTAGGGCCAACTACTCTAGGTACTATTTCTTCCATGGCCAAGAATTCTTTTAAAGCCCTAACTGATTATTTAATTAACTCTCTTTCTACAACTAGCTTAATTAAACAATAATGGGAAATAGATTGAGCTTTCCCTGACTGTACTAGAGACGCCTACTTTTTCATAATATTAAATAGAAAACAAGGTAAATTTACTGCCCTATTTTCATGGTATAGGGTGCTCAGAATATTAAAATGCAGTCCATGAAGGTACTTGTAATAGCCTTCACATGTGAAGCAGGATATTATGAATATAGCTGGTTGTATAAACTCCATGGGTAATGATGTTCTTGAAGTGCCTTGTTTCTTATCGATGTCCAACCGTGGGTCACCATGGAGGGTAAATTGTGCCATGGCTGAGCACAAGTCAATATCCTTACTCCATTTTTCTCCTTCTTGTGGCAACTTTGAAAATTTTTCCATGATGTCCTCTAAAAATTCTATCCTCAGAACCTAAACAATCACAAGCCCATTATTTAGAGTATTCAAAAATTGTAAGCCAATTTCTTCATCAAAGCCATTAAGGCTTAAGAAGTAATCCACCCATCCCCTTCTCTGAAACATTTCACTGGCGGTCGGGTCCCCAAGTAGAACTTGATGATCTATAGGCTCATGCCTCTGAAGGTCTCCACCAATTGTAAATGATAAAAATAGATCTACAGGAGCTTCTCAAACACTACAGAAAACTAGAAAAATGTCAGACTTCTTACAGATGCAAGGTGTTTTTTACGAGAAAAAATGAAGTATTGAATAGCTTTTAATTCCAAGAAAATAAGCATTATTTCGAATGGTATTATTAAATACATTCACACATGTTAAGGTCTTCCACATGAACACATCGCAAAAATTCCATTATTAAGTGAACCTTAACTTCAATTTTCTTTTTAATCATGATGACTTGATCATGAAAGGACAACTAAGCTCCCACATGATGGCGGTCACCGTGAAAAGACAAGAAATAAAGTTTGCCTTTTGTTTTGGCATGCTAAAATAATTGATATGGAATATATTTGAAACAATCATTAAATAATCCATCCCCCCAACTAAGTGTAAGGCATGGGTCCCACCAAGCCTTTGTGTGCAAGAATAAAAAAATAAAAGAACACGCATTTCAAAATAAAAATGAATAAAACAATATACAAGCAAAAGTATGTGTTACGAACTTGAGATTTGCTGCAGGAAGAACATTTTTCTATGCAACATGCATTGTTGGTGTGATGATATGGAGAAGACACATGGTAGAGAGAGGAGGTGAGGTGGATTTTTATCATGGAGAAAACAATTCATGGAAGTAAAATGTTTATTATGGAATCTGTGATAAGAATCACAGTTTGGCAGAAATTTGGGTTGAAGACCCAGATGCTTTGACTGTAGGAGTGGAGTTTTTGATGCTCTATTGGAACTATTGTAGGAAGTTGTGATGACTCACAGGCTTGTGATATATCTTAAGATGATGCTCATTTAAAAGCAGTTTGAATCTGATAGGGTCAATGGTAGATAGCTGAACGACACCATTATCAAAAACTAAGATGTTTTCATAGGGCCCTAACCAATGTATCTAAAATTTTCCTAGAGTATGTTCATAGAAGGAATCATAGAGTAAGGCCCAATCACCAATGGAAAACTTCTTTTCCTTGATGAATCTGTCATGCCACTTCTTACACTACTTTTGAATCAGTTCAGTGTTGTGAAGTGCAGACTTCCTATATTCATCCAATCCATTGAGTTGTAGGAGCCTGTCCTCTTGTGCCTTGGTTAGGTTTATATCTAACTCCAATGTCATCTTGAGAGTCTTATGGTGAAAATCAATAGGCATGGATGCAAATTTTCCATAAACCAACTCAAAAGGAGTGAAACTAGTAGTGGTTTTCCAAGTTGTATGATAAGCCCAAATGGCTTCAGGAAGGTGGGTAGCCCAATCATTATTGTGAACAACAACTATTTTGGTCAGAATGGCCTCTATCTCCTAATTTGTGATCTTAGCCTACCCATTGGCCTGAGGATGGTATGGTCAAGATTTACCATGCATCACCATGTACTCATTCATGAATTCAACAATAAGATTAGATGTAAACTGCGCCCCTTGATCTATTACTATTTCTTGAGGCACACCAAACCTGGTAAAAATAAACTCGTAGAGAAACTCTACTACCTTATGATCCCTTACATGCCTCATTGTTTTTGCTTCAACCCATTTTGTGGTGTAGTCAGTGCATACTAAGATATAAGACTTACCATGGGAAGATGGCTCAATGGGACCAACAAAGTTGATGCCCCATTTTTCAAATGGTGTTACCACCACCTGAGGCTATAAAGACATTTCATCAGACTTGGATGGGTGTCCCATTCTCTAGCATCGATCATAGTGCTTGGTATGCTTAGCTACATCTTTATGTAAGGTAGGCTAGTAATAACTAGTTGTCAAAACCTTGTATACTATCCTTTTTCCTGCAAAATGGCCACCACACGGCTCATCTTGACAAGCCTGAAGGATGTCATAGGTCTCATCTTTGTGAACACATATGTGGGTGACTTGATCAGGACATGTGTAGAACATAAATCCATAAATCTGTGAAAAGTTGAAGCTTTTCTCAACCAACAATCGACATTCATGTGGTAAAAAATGAGGTGTGGTTCTTCTTGTATAAATGTAGTTGACAATGTCAGTATTCCATCGATTGTAAGTTGCAACAGAGAAGAGGAGCTTGTCTGAGAAGCTATCATCAATTGCTGCAAGATCATCAGGAACTTGTAATCTAGAGAGAAAATCAACCACCACATTAGGTGTTCCTGGTCTATTAGTGATAGTTATATCAAAATCCTGCACGAGGAGTAACTAGCAGGTTAACCTACCAGAGATGGTGGGTTTGGTCATCAAGTATTTGATTTCTGAGTGATCAATATAAACAAATACTTCATAGCTAGTTATGTAATGTCTGAATTTATTTAATGCATAGATTACAACAAGCAGCTCCTTTTTAGTAACAATATAATTTAGTTTGGCACCTTGTAGATTTTTACTTATGTAATAAATGGTGTACTCAACTATACCTTGTTTTTGTCCTAGCACTGCCCATTCTCTTAGTAAGATGCATCGGTGTGGATATGAAAGGGTAGCTTCTAGTCAGGTCCTCTAAGAACATGGGTCTTGGTCAACACATATTTCAACTGTTGGAATGATAGTTCACAGTCAGTTGTCCACTCAAATTTTGCTTCTTTCTTCAATAGATTGTACAATCGGGTAGCAAGGTGGCTGAAGTTCTTAATAAATCTCTTGTAGAAACCGGTATGACCAAGAAAGCTCCAGACATCCTTCTTCTTTGCTAGAGTGGGGAGTGTAATGATGACTGTAATTTTTGTAGGATCAACCTAGATACCAAATGATGAGAGGTAATGCCCAAGGACAACTCCCTCCTCCATCATCATATAACAATTATCACTATTAAGTGAGAGGTTGTAGTCCTGACACCTTTTAAGAAATTTTCCTAAATTGGCATGAGCCTCTTCGAATTTAGTTCCATATGTAGTGAAATAATCCATGTATATTTCAACATAGTTAGTAGTAATGTCAGAAAAAATACTTCTTACTACTCTCTGGAAAGTAGCAGGTGCATTACATAATCCAAATGGAAATATATAATAAGAAAATGTTCCCCATGGACAGGTGAACATTGCTTTATCCTAGTCTTCTGGTGATATCTAGATCTAGTTGTAGCCACTGAAACCATCCAGGAATGAAAAATACTTCTTACCAGCAAGGTTGTCAAGTACTTGGTCAATAAAATGCAATGGAAAGTGATCTTTCTTGGTGGCTTTATTAAGCTCCCTATAGTCTACACAAAGTTGTCATTTTCCACCTTTCTTTGGGACAATTACAAGAGGGGAGACCCATTGGCTGTGAGAAATAGGATATATAAAGCTAGCTTGGAGGAGTTTTTACAATTCAGCCTTTACTATATCTCTTAGTGCATGGTTTAATCTTATTTGAGATTTCCTAATAGGTCTAGACTAAGGACTTATATAGATCTTATGGGTACACAATTTTTGGTCAAGTCCCTTCATGTCAGTATAGTCCCATGCAAAATATTGCTGACTTTCTTTTAAAATATGAAGAAGGCTAGACATCTGAGATTTAGTGAGGTTCTTAATGACATTCAATTCCTTTCCTAAGGCAAGCTATACTCTTTTGAATTTACCCAACATAAGAAATTTTGCAAATGAGGGTGACTATATCTCATGGGCCAACAAAGTATGGATATAATCAGGTGTTGCAGGACACTTAGATGACGACTGCTTGGGCCATATGGTTTGTAGGGAATACTCAGGGACATGATAGGAGGGTTATTAAGAGCCATACTAGTTTGTAAGGATTTCTACTAGTATGTCATCTTCCTCTTGTGAGGCCATGAATGGATCTCTACCAATAACCATAAGTTATTGTACCAAATTGGCTTTGAGGGGTGAATCTCCTAGATCCAACCAGACATTTTGGTCAAGTTTGGCTTGGGGTTTGGCTGGAAAATACAAAGTTCATTTCTTTGTATTAATGCCATCAAATATGGTCATTTTTCCTGAGCGACATGCGATGCAAGCATCTTTTGTGGCCAACTAAGGCCTTTCTAGGATTAATAGATACCCTCCTAGTGTTGCTTTAGGGGTCAGGATGATGAAATCAATGGGATAATCTAGGGAATCAAGTGTGACACCAATATCCTCTACCATACCATCTGGCTTGATAGTGGAATTGTGTGCTAACTAGAGAATGGTGGGTGTTTCCCTCAACCCAATGATACTAATTCTTAACAACACATCAATAGTCATTACATTAATAGAGGCCCCTAAATCAACCAAGACATTCTGTATTTGTATACCATTAATGTGAATGGTAACCACTGGACTTCCTGGATTAGAGTATTTAGGTATCAAGGCTTTACTGAGCATAAGATCAGAAATCTTCCCAAGAACATGGACGGTATCAAGATCTTTCCTTTTCCTACCAGGGTGCTTAATACAAGCTTCCTTGATTGCTTTATTGTAAATGAGAATTTCTTTGAGGGCATCTAATAATTATATTTGGATAGTCATTTTCTTCAGTTGGTCAATTAGATCATTTGCAATAGGATTCTCTTTAGGGGTCACTGATGGTTGAGCCAATCTTTGCAGATAAGGTGGAATTTTCTCAGCTGGAGTAGGTGGTGAAACAGGTGGAAAAATAGTATTTTGATTGTCAAGAACTTCCTCAGTATCAGAAACATTAGTTATTATGGGTTCTCTTAGAGAAGGCAACATGGTTCCTGATCTTAGGTGGATGTCATTCACTTGTAGTGAATAAGCCTGCTGCTTGTTGTTAGGATTTGGATTTGTTTGTGCAGGCAGTTGTGGCTTCTAGGGACTACTCTTGGCTATAGGAGGTGGAGCCATGATAGCTTGTTGCTGAGGTGGAGACATGATAGCTTGCTGCTAATTAGGTTGATTGGGTCCCCACTAAGGTTGTTGTTTCTAGTTACCATTTGGTTGCCATTGGTTATTCTGTTGCGGCTGCCAGTATGGGTTAAACTGCTACTGGTATGGGTTAAATGGAGGCTTCTATTGGAATTTCTGGTTATACTATGGCTTTTGATCATTTTTGTTGTTTTGTGGCTACTGGTTAGACCATTTATGTTTCCAATTCTGTCCTTGAGGGCCATAATTCTAGGCGTTTTGATTTTGCCACTGATTATTATTATTATTATTATTATTATTATTATTATTATAACCAAAATTATTCAGGGGGTCTTGAGGCATACCTTGTCTTTGATCCCATGATCTCCTTTGAGACACATAGAAGACCTCTCCATTCTCCTCATCTATTTCTTTGAACTCAGTGGACATGGAGGTAGTGTCCATAGATGCAATAGTTTTGCACTTACAATTTATTTTCTTCTCTCTGTAGTGGGAGCAGAATTCAGCCAACATAGCATTTGCATCCTCTTTCTTCCTCCAAGCTTTCATGGTGTCCAATTGAGTGGCCACGTCATTGATGATGTCCTTCTTGAAGTCAGACAGGAGGTTGGACAACTCTATTTTAGATACTCCATAACTATGTGTCTTATGAGGTAGGTCCCTTAGCCCTGTTCCTTTTTTATTGTAGCTCTTGAGTAATTCATAAATATAGTCTTAATATCTGCCTAGTTCTTCTGAGTGATGTCCCCACCAAGCATAAGGTCCAAGGCTTCTATGCTCCCATCATTGACACCTTTGAGGAAATTTTTTTTCTGCGATTCCTCATTCAACTGGTGTTGAGTGTTGCACTACAGGTTCAACATAAACTTGGAAACATAGTCCTCCAAGGTTTCATCCTCTTTCTATGACATCTTTAAGATGTCATCTCCCTTTGAATACTTTCCTCTACAATACTCTTTATATTTGGAAAGAAACATCTTTCTCATAGCGTTCCAATTTGCTACAACATTAGCTCTAAGGCCCATGACCCACCTTAGAATAGCCTCTTTAAGAGTTGATGGGAACAACTTTAGCTTATGGGAATTAGTTGTGTATTCATAGCTCCTACAAAGGATGTCAAACTCAAAGAGGAATGTCTTAGGATCTTCAGTGATAAGTCCATAGAATTTTGGTAGTGCAGTGGCTGGAATGTTCTTCAGGTTTTTGTTACCCTGTTGAGGAGAAATTGGGAAGGGAAAGGTATCCTGAGCCATCCTTGGAAGACGTCATGGTTGTTATGGTTGTTTTCGCTAATAGATGATAAGAGATAATGCATTATCTTGATATTTAGGCTCATTAAAGAGGACTTCCAAATGTAGTGATTCTTTGGAGGATGATGGTGATGAAATTTCTCCCTGGGCGTTAGCAAATGGGTTTTCAAACAGATCTTCTTCTTCACTATCAACTCAGGATTCCTCTAGCTCAAGATTGAAAATATCAAATGGCTCAGCCTACTAATGATGAGAAAGGAATCTTCCATGAGGAACTCTTCTTTTATGCATAAAATGATCACTTAAAATTAAATCCTAGATTATGGAAAATGGAAACATGAACACCAAAGTAAGTTTGAACTAACACCATCCCTGATATCGGCACCAAAAATGCTTGCCTAAACAATCGCCTTAGAAATACATAGCATTGGGGTTTTATTTCTAGATTGGACACCCTAATGGCTGCTAAGTAGATTATTTATTCTCATTTAATTATTGACGAGGGACGTAAACTTGGAATGGTATTTGCAAAGTATATGCTTCAAACCTTCTTGATTCTCATAGCTAATCCTATGGAATTGAAATACATTAAGCTTCAGGAATATATACTATCTAAAGTAAAGGTGTTTACTCGAAGAAAACATTAATAATGAATAGGAATTACTCTACTCGCCTATGTTGCAGGAACAGTCCACTAGTTTTGTTACCACTGGCTATAGGAACAACAAAGTTCTATTTACTTCTAATGAAAAAGGAAATAACTTCTAATCTAGTAAAGTGATTCACTCACCAAGTGGCCCCCCTTGGATGAGTGAATATAAATGCAATTAATATAAGAGACTAAAACTCAAATTATGCACTCTATTCATTCATGGAGAAAATATACTTGGAAAATAAAACAATGTTACAATATCAACTTCTATTCAAAAAATATATCAAGTAACTCGACTCTCCCAAGAACTACAAAAGTCAGCTTATTTAAAGAGAAACTAAACTACCCCTAAATCTAGGATCACTCCATTAATGAGGATCACTAATAGATACAAAGTGCTCATAATAGAAAGTCTCGAACAACAAGAGTAAGTCTTCAAGTTTCCCCTAGAATATAGCATGCAGTGGTTCTCGATCTGTGCGCTATGTTACTCAGGAACTGAATTGACTTGTTCCTCCATGAAAGTCTTGCAGCACGCCCCTCTTCAATTGCTTACTTAATTCTTTGATATACTGGCACCTTTCCAGCAATGGCTGTCATTGACTCCTTCAGCACCACGCTGCTATTCTTGAATGT
>MU224933.1:3324125-3341521 GCA_018584345.1 Thuja plicata | reverse complement strand
CACACACACACACACACACACACACACACACACACACACACACACACACACACACACACACACACACACACACATATATATATATATATATATATTAATAAAGAAGTGTTAGTTTCCATTTGATATTCTTGCACGTCATTCGGCTACAGGAAGGAGACTACCCATAAACATAGCATAGGGAATAGGATTATTCATTAACATGCAACTACTTATATCCTACAACTTCTATCCATTAGTTTCAAGAAAAATACATCATGTTCTTACCATCCATTTACCTACTTATGTCTTTACATATATAAAATATACATATAAAACCATAAGTTTAAAGTCTCTGTTTCATTAGCAAACTGCTGAAAAAGAAAGCAAGAAACATGGAAAAGATGGCCTTTTAAGAGGCTCATCAGGATCTACATTTCAAAATCAAAGTACATCAAAGAGATCCTAGAGACCTTTGAGATGGAAGACTCATGACCGGTTGCAACACTGATGATTAATCATTGAAAGATATCAAATGAAGACGAGTCAAAGGAAGTAGATGAGGCATTGTACTAATCAATGATTGGTAAGCTACAATATGTTGTTCATAGAAGACAAGATACAGCTCATGTATTTTCCATTGTTGGTATATTTTCTACCAATCCAAAAGATTCACATATGTCTATAGTGAAAAGGATATTTATATATCTCAAAGGAAACAAGGACTTTGGTCTCCTGTATAAGAAAGGAAGAAAATTTTTAGTTAATAGTGTACATCGATGGTGATTGAGACATAAATATTGATGATAGAAAGAGTACAAGTGGAAGCACTTTCTTTTAGGAGAAAGACTAGTTACATGGTTGAGTAAGAAGTAAATTTGTATATCACAGTTTACTTCGGAGGCATAATATGTTGCAACAGCTATGAATTATTCAAATATTGTATGGATCAAAGAACTAATAGAAGGTATGCAAGAGGAGATTACCGATATAATTACTATCTTTTGTGATAAAACAAGTTCTATAAACATATCAAAGAATATGGTAATGCACTCTAAGACCAAGCACATAACTACCAAGTATCATTACTTGAGAGAGAAAGTTCAGGACAAGGAGCTAATGTTGGAGTATGTGAGTTCAAAAGAGAAATTAGCAGATATATTTACTAAGCCACTATAGAAGAATGATTTTGAGTATCTCTGAGGTAAGTTAGGGGTCCTACTACTATCTAGCAATCATTAGATAAAGATGTATGATGCATCAGTTCTTGGACTCAATAAAATATCTATTTTATGAGTTTATGCTAGTATTCACAATTTAGGTGTTGCCCGAAGTTGTGTAAAGTAATTTTGTATTAAAAGAGTTATCATTACATGCAAGGTATGATCCATTTGTTACAATGACTATGGAAAGTTGGGAGTGAGAGGGGAATAGTGAATCAGTACCACAAAAACTTTTATAAATGAAACCATCAATAACCATATACTACTGCTTGTTGTTTACCAATTTCAATATTTTGAAATTGAACTAATATAAAACTTATAAAATGTATCACCAAAACATTCAAGCAAATGAAATCATAAATCCATGATTTTTTTTATGTATAAATCCTTGGTTATAATGAAAAACTATGGTGGGGATGATACCCACAACCATCACTAACTACAGTATAAAGGGTGATCGGTTAGAGCTTACAATGTTTAGCTATTTTTATAGCCTACCTGGTTAAGAGTATAGAAGAACTTGTTAGGTCTACCTGGTTAGAGGGTTTTCCAATATCTACACTTAGAGATGTACCATGTTAAAGGTTTAAAAAATATCATATCGGTTAAGATCTACCCTATATTGGGATTTCTACCTCTTAATGCAATAGTATTAACAACTTAACAATGTCTTCTATATTTCATCAGTAACAAATATTGACCAGACTCTATGTGCTCTAAAATATTGTGTTACCTCAATCTTAAACTACAATATTGCTCAAATTTTCTCTCCTATAGCTAGATAACTTCTTGATGCTCTCTGCTCTAATCTTTGTTCTTCAAATAAATCCTTTAACTTTCACTAGCAATATCAACCTTCTCTATATCATCACTCCCTGTCTCTCTTGTAAATATTCCTTTTAAATATAAGATTTATTTCCACTTAGTCTTGTGTTTAGGTGCACTGTGATTTTTTTTAACCATTAGATCTTCTTTTCTGCTCAGTGACTATGTCACTTTTACCTTGGTACTTGGTGTATTTCTTGGAAATAATAAACTTTCAATAACTGCTTAATCTACTTCTCAGATCTTCTCTTTGAATTATATCGATCATTGATCATGTAACAAACTATTCTTTGTGCATTTTAGACTCACAATTAATGTTGTGTTAATTTATTAAATGTGTCTTTATCACGTTATAATAAATTAAATAACTCGGTAGAGTAACTTCTCTTTGCTTTGTTAACTTGATCTTTAGTACTCGGTAACTATCAACTTCGTGTATTTCATATGTACTTGGTGTTCCATAACTATTTTCTCTTGATTTAGTGTCTATGCTTTACCGACTTCACTAGTTTTCTTGGTGTACATTATCAACTAGTCAAATATTTATCTTTCTCCTTTTCACCAATAGATTCTTTTGACTCATACGACTTAGCCTTAACTAATGAAAACAATATATCCATTGAGATGACAATCTCCACCTTTGACATTAGTTGAGCATTTTTATGGAAACATCATTTTCATCAAAACTAGTAGCTCCCCCTTGGATGTTACTCTCTATAAAAAATATCTACAACTCTTCTTTTTTTTTCACATATATAATTTTTTTTAAATTTTGTATTGACTCTCTCTCTCTCTATATATATATATATATAAATTTTAAGAGATCTATATATCTATAGCTCCTCCTTTTTGGACAAAAGTCTCAACACTAAAAATTATATATAAAAAATGTGTTTATACCTTTTCTATAGTCTGGCTAGTACAGTCTCCCAAGTGTCTCAAAGGTTCTGTAATATCAAAATGTGTTCATTTATTTCTTCCAATAGATCAACTATAGAATCCAGGGTGCTAAGCTTTGGAAAACTTGCTATTTATTTTCCTTTCTTCAAATGTATTCACATTAATTGTATATGGGGAATTATTAGTGCTTGCAATTAAAGAAACTCTAATCTTAGCTTGTCTTCCTCTTGTCTCAATGAGAGTTTAACTCCCATGAGTTCCCGTATCTCTGAGTAGTATGTCTGGATTTCTCCAGGCTTGATAGTTAGCTTTGCAAGATGCTCAGTCAACTCTTTTTCAGTATCTACTTCCTTCTTCTTAATATACTCAGTAAAGTGAGAAAGAATACAAAATTTCTAAAATAATGAAATGACGGACTGCAATTTTTCTTAAACTTTGGAACATAACTCAGAAAGAGTTACCTTTTTCATAGCAATATTTTACAGTAGGTCCTTTGTTAATTTCTTCTCCATAGATGTCTTGTGAATTTTTAACATGTAGTATGTCACATCTTTGTTCGATCCTTTGATTTGATGGACTATATTACAAACTTGGTCTAGTAGTGTATCAGAATCATCGATGTTAACTTCAAGAATAATCTCTTGCAAAACTTCTTTGACATCTTCTAATATATCAACCTTTTTCTTCTTCACCAATAGTTTTTCCTACTCAATATTTTGAGCTAAAAGTTCTACATAAATGCAAAATTCCTTGGGCTTCATCATATTAGGGTCTTTGGGTGGTATGATGATTAGCTTACTCAAATCAATAACTTGTTTCCTCTTCTTTTTCTTCTTTTTCTCAATTAGTCTTCTCTATCCAGTAGAGAATTTAGGACATGATGCCATTGTTGAATCTAGTGACTTGGTATGGTGACCAGATATGCTTTCCTCTTCTTTAACTTCCTCTTTTTATTTTGGTTCTTCTTTCTCTATATCCTTCTCTTTTAGATTTTATTCCTGTAGTATTTCTTTTTCTCTATCTTGTTTCTTTTGAACCTCCTAAACATTTTATGTTTCAGTTAGTTGTATATTCTTCTTCTATCCTTTAGTGTTGGTTGGAGGCTTCCACTTGGTATTCTTCCTATGTTCAATCTCGGTAGCCTCTTGCTTATCAAAATTTTATTTTCCTATGTCAACTGGTGGCTCGGTTTCCATATCTTGTACAACTTAATTAGTACCAATCTGAATAGTAGAATAAATTTTTAATTGTATTAATATGGGATTAGTACATCACAATGGTGAAACATATACATCAATTTACTTGGTGTCTGGTACTTGCATATTCATTACATCTTTATCCTTTGACAACTCCTTTGTAGGATCAATATCCTCTGATGCATCTTCAATAATTAATGATACATTATCAATGGTTAGATTAGTTGGATCTACTTGGCCTAAGTTGTCCTTTACCTGATAAGTGATTGTATCACCTTGATTCTTCTCAGTTTCTTGGTTATTAATCTCATCTATATGATATATTTCATTACATTTCTTAATAATATCCTTCTCTACTGATTGCAGATCTCTATTCATTATCCTCAAGGTTGTTCCCTTTACTAGAAATTTCTTTGAATGTTTATTCAATGCATCTTCAATCTAGATGGTTCCAGGTTGGGAATAGCATGCATAAGAGATATTTCTCTCATCTCCTTTTATGCATTAACTGCATATTTCTCTCATGCTCAATAGGTATCACTCTATATTTTATTAATGTTACAACAACTGCATCTTCAATATTTTTATTATCTTCTTCATTCCTCTTAAAATACTTCAATTTTCTACAACCTCTAACTCCTCCTTATTCCTTTAATCCTTCCAAAAAATCATCAAGAATTAGTGGAAATTGTGAGAGTTGAGAAACTAGAACAGATTTGTCTGGATCGTCAGATTTAGTCTCACTATCTTTTCCAAGTAAAAGTCTTCTCCTTGTTCTTGCAGGTTTCTTCTTTCCTATTTCCCTCTCATAGGTTTTATCTTTTTGTTGTATTACCTCAGTAGCCTTCTTCTCTGTTGGTTGTATTGATGATCTGGTGTTCCTCGTAATACCTCTTTTGCTTTGTGAGGCCAATTGTACATTTTTTTCTTAACCACTACAAGGGATTGTGCATTATCAATATCCAAAGTATCATCAAATCCAAGAATCTTTGATAAAACATTTATCATTTTACTTGCCTTCTTAAGTGACCAAGGTACTAAAATACCTTGTTTGGTTTTGTCTTTGACTTCCTCATAAGTTCCATATCTCTTTTCATTGGGGCCAATTGGTTTTTCTAATAGGGGTTCAATCTATTTAGAACCTATATCAATATCCATTTCATAACCTATATATTGAATCCATTCAATTCTCGGTTTAACAACTTTGACTATACACACATCTATATCTATTTTAAACCATGTATTGTCCTGATTTTGGAAACTAGTTGAGGTGGTATCATATACCTTTTGTGCATTCTAGCTTGGAACTTCATAAAATAATCAGAAATGATTGCATCAAAATTATCTCCTATATTGTCTATAAAATCATGTATATGATATATAACTGGCCTATCAGTCTTCCAAACTACATCTCTAATGGAGGGAAATAAATTATGATAATAGAGGAAAATACATACCAACAATGAGCCAAATTTCAAAGTGTTGTTCTTTTCTTTCTTGATTGTGTTCATGTTGTTTTCTAACTTATTCAACAAAACTTTATAGAGTTCTATCTGTAAAACTTTCTTTACTATTTTTTATGCTAGATCAACTACTCCACATTGAATGCTATCTACTCAGGATGATTGAAACATGTGGTAATATATGATGTTACATTCATAGCTTATCTTGGGATATGTCACAATAGATATCCTCATTCCTCTGTAATCCAATTGTTCTTTAGTGAGCTTGGTGAGCTTTCCCTTGTCTATATGTTTAATCACTTTCAGTTTGTCTCTCATTGGGAATCCAGTGATGATGTGAAGCACATAATTTGTGATTTTAATCGGTTCATCCAACCACATGAACTGGTCATTTACTCGAATGAGTACCATCCATACCCACACAGGTTTCAATACCCTCGGTAGATGAATGAAGCATCTATCTTGGTTCAACATAGATCTTCAATTTTACAATGTATGAATGTGCAAACGTCTTGGATTAATAGAACTTATGGAAGTATTAAATAAAATTCTCCCATCATGTCAATTTATATGGCAATTTTTGGGGGGAACTTGTATTTAGAATTCACTAGTTCAACATTCTTCACTAGAACTAGATTTTGCATCTTTGATGCCATGATCACTTCAAAATGTATGTAAAAAAAAAACTAGGGAACACTTGAAAATAACCTTTAATTTGCAAACACAACTCAATGTACCATAGATAACTCATAAATGTATCTCAAATGTCTTGCAAAGATTTAGAATTACCTCAAAACCACTTCAATTCACTTTGGGATAATCGCTTAGCAAATGTGCTCAATTCTTTTCTAAAAATGTTAGGTTCAAATGACTTGCAAAATGATCTATTTATATCTTTTCTATGGTTAGGGTTTCCAACGAATCTAGTAATGTGCATTAAATGTTCTTTCCAAGTCCCTTTTTAGCTTTGTACCAACTCCATATTTACTTTTCTTGTCCGAGTTAAGAAAAAAACATATATAACAATTTTCATCCAAAAAATTTCACAACTTAGCCAAATGCATCTTAATATGCTGATATGGATCTCAAATCTAATTCTAGGAACTGAAGTAGGATTTATTATAAGCATGTAGGTCCTACATACCTATCACCAATTAGGTGGAGCTTTATGTAACTAACTAGGTAGAGATGGTACAGTTTGTTCTTTCGGATGATGTCCCTTCATCCTGAGTCTTTTTCTTCCATATTTTGTTCATTTGTTCTTGGATTTCATCAATAGTACTAGGGGTTTTCTCTTTAGATCATCTTTGGTCAGTGCATCATCTCGGTATCTATAATTTGTCACAAGGTGTCCTGCCTTATGGCACTGAAAACATGCCATACCAGGGTTTTTCCATGCACTTCTATAGTTCCTTCTGTGCATTCACATGCAATTTGCAAAAATGTGTCCATACCTTCCACATGATAAACATAATATTCTCGTATTGTAGTCCCATGCTATAGAAAAGCCTGCTTATTTAGTATTAGCATTCTCTTGGTTAGGCTTCCATTTGTCATTTCTCTTCTTTACTCTACACTCTTCAGCTTTGTGTGGACAAACTTATTACAATTCTTGTAGTAACCATCAAACTTAGGTTTTCTTATGTAGCTAGCAAGATTAGTTTTGCATTGAAATGCTTGATTTCCATACCTATTGCATCTAAAATAATAGCCATCAAACTTAGGTGTACTTGGTGATTTACCTTTCCTACTCCTACAAACATTAGTAGTATATCTAGGCTTCCAACAATAATTGCAACTTGGCTTTCTGTATTGTTGGGGGTGTAGTACTTTTACCTTTCTATGTATTTGATGATTCTCCTTTCTTGGTGGTGTTGTTCTCTTTGAATCCAATTCATTTTTCATCATCTGTTTGCTTTTGATTCTTGAATTTTTGATCCAGAGAATTTAGTGCTTGTTCATTTCTTTTCAGTATTGCATTTTCATCTTTCTCATCTTTCAGTATTTGATCCATTCTTTCAATTTCAGCTTTCAATGATTGGTTCTGAAACTCTTTTCTTGTGTTATCTTGATTTGCACTCAAAATTTGGTTAGTCATATCATAGAGAAATTGTGGCATTCTCATGATCTCATTATCTTTCTCTAATAACTTGATTTCAACTTGTCTTTTATCATCTTCTTTCATTTTCTTTTCATCTTCAGCATTCATTTTTCCTTTAATCAATTTAGTCATTCTTATCAAGTGGGTTTCAAAATGCATTTCATCTCATTATCCCTAGTCTTTTGATTCTTAAATTGTTGATCCAGAGAATTCAGTGCTTCTTCATTTCTTTTCAGTATTGCATTTTCATCTTTCTCATGTTTCAGTCTTTGATCCATTCTTTCAATTTCAGCTTTCAATGATTGGTTCTCAAACTCTTTTCTTGTGTTATCTTGATTTGCACTCAGAAGTTGGTTAGTCATATCATAGTGAAATTGTGGCATTCTCATGATCTCATTATCTTTCTCTAATAGCTTTATTTCAACTTGTCTTTTATCATCTTTTGTCATTTTCTTTTCATCTTCAACAATCATTTTTCCTTTAATCAACTGAGTCATTCTTATCATGTTGGTTTCAAGATCTATCTTCATTAGGTCCAAATGCTTGGTATGTGTATCATTATTTTCCAATAGTTTTTTTATAGATGATTCAGATTCATCAGTAATACTTCCTTTAGATGTTGTCTCAAGTGTATCAACTTGTTCTTGTGTAACCTTTAGTTCATCATATATTTTTAATCTAATCCTTATAAACTTCTCAAGTTTCTTCTTTATATCAATTGTTAATTATATTCCACTCTCCAACTTGAATTCAAGGCCATCAATTCTTCCATGAGTAAGATCTTTAACTATCAAGTGGTCAAACCTTATAACTCAAGAGTTGTAGCTCTGATAGCAATTGTTGGAATGACTATGGAAAGTTGGGACTAAGAGCAGGCGTGAATCAGTACTGCAATTTTTTTTATAAATGAAACTATCAATAACCATATACTGTTGCTTGTTGTTTACTGATTTCAATAACTTTAAATGAAACTAATATAAATCTTATAAAATATATCATCAAAACATTCAAGTAAATGATCTTATAACTCCATGATTTTTTTATGTAGAAATCCTTGGTTAGAGGAAAAAACTCCGGTGGGGATGATACCCACAACCTTCACTAACTGCAGTATAAAGGGTGCTTGATTAGAGCTTACAATGTTTAGCCATTTTGATAGCTTACCTAGTTAATGATATAGAGACTTGTTAGGTCTAAATGGTTAGAGGATTTTACAATCTCTACACTTAGAGATGTACCCTATTAAAGGTTTAACAAATATCAGATCGATTATAGCTATCAAAAAAATAGTATAAACAACTTAACAATGTCTTCTCTATTGCATCAATAAAAAATGTTGAATAGTTTCTATGTGCTCTAAAATATTGTGTTACCTCAACTACAAACTATGACACTGCTCGGCTTTTCTCTGTTGTAGCTAGAAAATTGCTTGGTGCTCTCTTCTCTAATCTTTGTTCTTCAAATAAATCCTATAACTTTCACTAACAGTATCAACCTTCTCTGTATCATTAATCTATGTCTCTCTTTTAAATCATACATTTAAATATAAGATTTATTTCCTCCTAATCTTGTGCATTCAGTGTGCTGAGATTTGTTTTAACCATTAGATCTTCTTTTCCACTTAGTGACTGTGTAACTTTTACCTTATTACTTGGTTTATTTCTTGGATATTAAATTTTTTTATTAACCACTTAATCTTGTTCTTTGATCTTCTCTTTGAATTATCTTGATAGTTGATCATGTAACAAACTATTCTTAGTGCATTGTAGAATCACAATTAATGTTGTGTCAATTTATTAAATATTTCCATATCACATTATAATCAATTAACTAACTCGATAGAGTAACTTATATTTTCTTGGTTAACATGATCTTTAGTACTTGGTAACTATCAAATCGATGTACTTCATATGTGCTCAGTGTTTGGTAACTATAGTCTCTCAGTGTAGTGTTTGTGCTTTACCGACTTCATTGGCTTGCTTGATGTACATTACTGACTATTAAAATATTGAGCTTTCTCCTTTTCACCAATTGATTCTTCTGACTCATATGACTTTGCCTTAACTAATGACAACAAAATATTGATAGAGATAACACCACTGCCTCAACAAGTTTTCAGGAGTGTGAACTTTTGGCGTTGTTGTCATAGAGGGAGAATGACTGATTGATGAATCCATAGATAAAGGGAGAATGACTCATTGAAAGAACATAAACATGAATAATATGCATAACGATGTTGAGATAAAATGAACACAAAGGGAGAACAAGATCAAACAACTCAGATAGAGTAAAGAAAGATTAGAGATGTAAAAAGAAGATGAATAGTGCTACCATCATCAATTGATAGTGTTACCATCAATGCCAAAGAGGGAGATTGATGCTCAACTAATGGAGATGATGATGAAGACCGAGATTAGAGGTATATATAAATGTAGAAACAATTAGATCAGTTGTTAGTTTTTCATTGATGTCAACAAATTGATTTCTAGTTTTTATTGAATTTTCCTATCTTTCAGAGATGATTTAACTGGGAAATAGATAAAGATCAGACAATGATAAGATAATCTTGACATAATTAGTTTCTACTTTATCAAGTCGGTAAAGTAGATTGAGAAAGTCAGTAAGACTAAAGAGTTATGTTACCAATTAGAGAGAGTCTGTGAGTAAAGGTTTATGAAAGTCATTCAGGACACTGAGACATTGAAGCACTAAGTAGTGCATGTTAGTCACTGAACAGAGAGTTAGTCACTGAACATAATAGATGTGAGAAACAAGGATAAGAAAGCATTTAATGCAATGCTACAACAGTCTAGGGGATTCCAAGAATGAAAATAAAGTTGGTGACAAGATCTACATATGGAAAAATTCAAGGAAGAATTATATGGTATAGATTAAGTGGTAAAAGTAAAATTTTTATTATCAAGAAAAGTTGAAATTCTTAGGTCATGCCAAATCGGCTAACCAAGTTTCAAGCTCACTGAATTAGTTCAAAAAAATTAATGTAAAGGATAAGCATCATTCAAGGAAAACCTAATCAAGAAGATTAAGAGGTAAAGAAGAGTCTATTTAAAGGATGAATTTGAAAAGAAAAATGGTTGGCAAGCTGAAGAGTTGACGTGATACCGAGTGATGTAGTGAAGAGAAAAGAAGTGATAAGTATGAGTCTAAGTCAAGATATTAATGAAGTGTTGATGATAGTAGTCAGAGAGAGAATAAAGGGATTTGATCTAGAAAGATATATTTTTAGTTTTATAGATCATTTACATATTGTTTCTTATTTTCATTTGTAACTGCAAAATCTCTTAACTGAGTGGACTTAAAAATCTTTTGTAAAATCCTTGAGAAAGGTGACATTATAAAAGAGTGTCCAAAGCCCTCTAACCATGTCACTCCTACCAGGGTGAAGATCTTAGTAGGTGCTAGGTAAATCTCCTAATAGGGTCACATTTTGAAATGTGTATTGTAATCTTTAACAAGATACACTTTAACCGAACATATTTCAGAAGAGTATTTTACATTTGTGGGTGACAATTCCCTTAGAGCTTTTTTCCCAAATTTGGTTTCCCTATTAATTTTTTGTCAAATATGTTGAATGATTCATGTGCATGTGTTTTACTATTTATGCAAGTTACTGCTTAAGCTATTTGAGATATTTGGTGATTCGGTTGCAACTCTTGTTTATCCTACCAAGTTGAATCAAAGTTAAGTTTTTAAGCATTAAGTATCATATTTTTTTTACTCACCCCCCCTCTCAATAATTCAGAATATACTGTACACTTTATTCTCCTTAGGATAGGTTTCTTTTCTAGTATTTTTTATTTTTTGTTAGCACTTCATCTTCCCTAGGCTCAACTTATATCTTCTCATTACATACATATTTCTTTATATTAATATAAGTTAAGGCATTATCCTTTTATCAGTAATGATGATGATGATGATGATGATGATGATGATGATGATGATGATGATGATGATGATGATGATGATGATGATGATGATGATGATGATGATGATGATGATGATGACGACGACGATGACGACGACGACAACAAGGACCAATAGTATCTTATTAGTGCAAAAGAGAGAAAAGAAGGAACAAAATTTAAGGAATTTGTTGATAAATAATAAAAAATTCTTGAAGGTGTAGCAATAATTAAAATAGGAACTCTATTGTGGTCATCACTATGATATAAAGACAACTAATTTATAAGGTTATTATTCTTGATAGATTTATTTGTGGTTTACTATGAGTTTAAGAAGTATTTGAACACTTTCACCAAGGGTGACACAAAGGGTTCACACCCTTTAGATCTGAGGTGTATGTAATTTATTGGTTTTATTCTTGTAAAAGTGCAATGAGTAATAGATCTTTCTATCTAGTGATTTAAGGTAATTCTTGTTACTTAGTGATGTTCAAAAAAAAAAATAGAATAAAAGAGGACATATAATGCATCAAGTTTAATCTGGTTATACTTATCTTAAACCTTACAACTTTTAAATAGAGTTCTATCTACGATATTACATCACGTAAGATATCATTATTTTATAATTCCATCCGAAATGGTTAAAATTTTGGGATTATTAATTTAAAATATTGTTAAAGGCCTCAATACATTACTATACATTATTATTATTATGATAAACTATATCTAGTGCTAATTGACTTAGTCTAATTGAAGAGAAAAGAATATTGTAAAGAAAATCTAACTAGGGCATCTGAAGATTCATTTAAGGTTAGAGTTTCAGTAAGGTTATCATTAAGACTCTAGGATTAAGATTAGGTTTAGAGTTTGGTTGGGGTTAGTATTTATTTAGGGTTGGAGACATTTGGATTAAAGTTTCTCAACCTTTTCAAATCCTACCATTGAATATTGTATTTATTTAATATTTCAATTAATTAATTGCCTACAAATTTTCAGTCATCTAGTGTGACCCCTAGGATGGTTGGCATCCTCCTTGGGATGACTATATGACACATATGTCACACATGTGGAGGGAGAGATCCAACTATGTGGACTTTTCCAAGTTTTATGTTATCACACCATATGAAAGAGTTTGTGATATATTGGATAAGTGGCATGAGATACTTTAACATGGAGAAGTTAGGCTCCCATGATAGGTTGTGCAAAGATTTAATAAAATATGCTAATAATAGTTAGTTATTGTGTATTCTGTTACAGTGGTCACCAATACAAGTTATGACATTTTATATGATAGATTCTTATGAAAGTTATAAGATGCGTAACAAGATTAGTTATAGCTCAAGATAAAATAAAATAGAAAATTGTGTGCCCAATGTAGCAGGTTTGAATGGGGAGTCATTTGGTGATGTACATGTGTTATTTGCATACTTTTAGGTAGTTATAAAATATTGCCAATTTTTTTCGCATGACCCCATTTTGTGACATCACCTAGGAGATACCTACTAAGGTGTATTTCACTATATAAGGTATCCTTGGAGTGTATTATTATGTTTTGCAAGTAAAGTTTTATGTTGCCAGACTTGATTCAAATTGTGGGTTGTTAGTTGTGGACTCTTATTCAGGAGGCTAACTATTGATATTGTATTGTAACAATTGGTTTACTAGAATTCAAATTACTATGCTTTTGGAGTGTGCGGGTTTTCTTTAGAAAGGGTTTTCTCCATGATATTGTTATCCTAATTTTCAAAGATTGCATAAAGGTACATTCTCTAACACTAGTAATCAACTTAATGTAGATTGAAAATACATTTCATTGCATTCATGTTATCAGGTATATTTGTACTCTAAGTATTGATCATTTTTCAAATGTATAATTCATACTTGATCATTACATTGTGCATTCATATTGAATGTGATAAAGAATGCTCTTTTCATGTTATATATTTCACATTGGAACTTAGTGGAACATATGCAAAATTAAATCATGATAGAGATATGAGGAATAAGAGTCCATGCATTTCCTTTAGGTGTCTTTTACATCCTTGGGTTAGCTTTCTACATTGTCCGAGTCTTCATATCCTTTACATAGCCTCAGATGTCAACATGTCCTGCATCATCCTAGGTCTTCATTACGTTATGTGTCCTGCATCATTAAAAAGAGAGGAGGAAAAATGGTTAGATCCAAATTACATCTAAGAAATGCATGAAAACCTGAAAACATCATACAACAATCATACTTTCAGAATTGCACATTTGACAACAACATGAATGCAAGAGGAAAATATGCATATACACAAACAAAATAGCAGTATCAAAGGGACATATATCCATGAAACTATTTAGTATATATAATTATATTCTTGCATTATGTAAATAATGTCTATTTTACAAAATAGAAGTCTGAATTAAAGGGAATTAGTTCTTTGTAGTTTTAGAAACCTTTTTTTCAGAAAAGAAAGGTAGAATTCGAAGTTAATAAACACAATCAACCAAACAAAATTCTTGTGTGAATATTTATTCATGAAACATGATACTCAAACATAAAAGATGTCAAATTGATTATGTTTACTAATCTTTGAGATTCCAGATGATGTTAATAAATAGAGGAAATAGAAGTACATTCAAGATGCAAAAATTGATGGATAACAAAATCACCAACAATGAAGAGAAAAGGAAAGTACAGTGAATGTCATGAGCCCGTGCTTAAACTTGAAAACAAGCATTATGTCAGAATAATTCCATGAACTCAGAACAGAGTATCAAAGGAAGAAAGAATAAGATCTTACAAAATTAACATGATATCTACAATAGTGTGATGTACAAACTTGCTAAAAATAGGTAACATATGTATATTGTTTGTGTGTGTCACGAGTCTGTGCTCGAACCTCATATAACATGTGAAAGTGTTCAAAATATGAAAATATTCAATAGGTGCAAGAGAAGAAATAATCAAAACTATAGTGTATGATAACATTATGCATTTCTAGGTCCAGGCAAGGTTTACACAAATATGAACATGTAGATCACTATTATAATGATTAAAAATGAAAATTATTGATGCTATGTGCACCAAATATGATGCTATTGTAAAAGTGACAAGTGTACCATGAGCTGTCAGGAGCCATCATGAATTCTTAGTTAATCAATCAAGGGCTGCATATCAAAAGAAGCAGTAGGACATCATTAATAGGAAAGTAACTGGCAGTTCAAATTATAAAGGAATGTCACTCACATTGTTCATTATAACAGTGGACATCTGTCAACAAGATACATGGTGAATGCAAGGACTAAACTATGTGGTACATGATGAGAAAAGTATAAGTGAAAATTATGCAGGAGCAAAGAAAATAATAGTTCCATTAAAAAGTAAATAATAGAGGAAGTGCATTTCAAGTTTTGAACAACAGATGCACAGATACAGTCATGTTAGTGGGTGTCACAAGCCCATGCTCAAACCCCACAAACATTATTTCCTTCTTAACATATGGATTTAAGATAGAGTTTGTGCTTGGGTCAGGCCTTTAAGAAAAGATGTACACACTTGCCAGTATCAACAAAATTAGACAAGTAATGATTTCAGACATTCTGACAAGAAACTACCCAACATTTCTAGGGTAATAGAATGATGAAAAGTACAACTTTAGAGATCCTTTAAAGGATACAGGTAGTGATTCAAAGAGAGAATGAACAAACAGTCAAAGCAGAAACCCCAAGTTCAACTTAAGTGCCAAACAATATCAACTTTAGATAAAGAAACAAATAAGAAGTATGATGGTGAAACTGCAAACATAGGAGCTTAAAGTGTATGCCAATAGTTCATCTTCAAAACATATGTCAAAAAATGCAGTTAAGGCAACAAAAACCCAAAAAAATTGACAACTATTGTGGAAGATTTATCAAAACCAAACAACACAGGTAATGATTCAACATAAGGTTCAAAAGTAAAGAGAAAAAATTAGTGTAACTTATCTCAAAGTTAAGCTCGAGATGCATGAAATTCATCACCAGTGCCCATGAAGATGTCAAAGCATGAGCTCAAATTGACAGAGAAGAGTCCCGATAATAGAACTTGAGCTTCAGATCACAAACCTAGACTCTAGTTCAAAAGCCTGAGCCTCAGTAAAACAAGAAAGAGATCTAAAATCACCGCCAAAATTACTATATGTTCATCTCCATATTGTTGGGGTTTTAAACCCTTCATTTTGTTTACAAACTGTTCAGGAGATATCGATAACCAATGCAGAGAACAAATGGAGCCAAATAAAACTCTAAAGTTTGATGTACACCTTAGTTAATGCCTTCAAACCTATAGTTCCCGAAAAAAGATCCTAGGGATGCTCATCCTCCCAGCTAATCAAGACATGTGTCATTCAGGGCCGTGAGTGGAGATGGCAGATTTATGTCACATTTAAAAATACTTCGTTGTCTAAGTAAATGTTTGTGGAGATAGCTCATGTATATCATGTTGGTCATTTTGGAATTAGGAAAGGCCAAAGGGATTGATTTAGGGTATGTTTTTGACTTAGGAATTTATTTATGGGACATCATGTATGTCAATTTACATCAAGTAAAGAATGCATTTTGAATATTGATTTATAAGAATAGATCAAGTCATGTGTTATGCCTAAATTTAGGGTTTTTAGCTTGATTGAAGGAGTGTTTTTGGAGGGAGAGATAATTTTTGAATTAGCTTGAGGGGGTCACTTAGGGTATATATCAAGATTTCATATCCATGGAGAGGGGTTCAAATTTTGGTGCAAAATAGTATTAAAGTAAATGTTTTTATTCATTGGCATGTTTTTGCATCATATTATGTATCCAAGTACAGATTGTGGAGATAATAAAGATAGTGTTTGAATCTATTGTAATATCTAAGTTTCATAGTTCAATCCTATTCTTCATTTCTACATTCAGTGTTTAAGTATTTAGATAGAAAATATAGTGAATTGTTGTAATTCCTTTTGATCTATTTTATTATAACCTGTTTTGTAGAAAATGTATATCTATTGACTAGTTATTAGTTATGGTTGTTACCCTTTCAATAGGAGATATATGTCAGCCTTAATGTTGAATAGAGAAAGTTCCCTATCTCAAACTTAGTTTTCTATGTCAGATTCAAAACTATTCATTTTCTAATCAATCTAGAAATAAATTTGGTGTATCACCTCCTTTTACTTTTATTTAATTTCAAGTTATCCTTCTCCCTTTTCCCTTAAAAGAAAATTCATTTTCTAGTTGATAAATCATATTCAAAGGAACCAGCCTAGAATCTGCAGACTCCTTCCTAATCAAAGGCACCCACAACTCTTGAAGGTTTCCATTGTTTCCATGAGATGTCATTGCACATTAATTCCTGAGTTAGGGTGACATTTCACATACTTAAAAGATATATCTATTAGGATTAGGGAATATTGATAGGGGGGTGAATCAATATTATAACACTTTCAACATGAAGCAATTATTTTTCAACTTAACCAAATAAATATTAAAATGAAAAGAACATAAACACACAATAGATAACTCATAACACCATGAATTGTTGTCGAGGAACCCTGGCCAAGGGAAACCCCTGTTTGGGATGTACCCACAAATATGCACTAAAAGTATCGTGTTATTGTTAGGAGACCTAGCCTTGTTAAGACATGAATATTACATAAGCATATTTTTTTGTTTGGGGAATACAAAACCATATTAAAGGTATATTGACCACACTTCTCATACAATCAGAAATACTATTATGTTACAATACTTTTCTCAAGAATGAAGAAAAAAGCATCTGCTATGCATAG
>MU224933.1:3301853-3314545 GCA_018584345.1 Thuja plicata | reverse complement strand
TTGATATAATAAGGTTTTGAGTCAAATTCCAATTCCCCAAGATGCAAAACCGGGATTTCAAAACCTGATTTTGTGATAATAAGGTTTTGAGTCAAATTCCAATTCCCCAAACAAACGGGGCCTAGTGTACACGATATTCGTTTTCAGAGATATAAGTGCAGCCGTGCATGGGTCAAACAGATATACCCAATTTCACACGGTAACTACTATAGAGATTTATTACTATTATAAGTTTATTCGTAATATATAAATTTTACGATTAATAACCACGAGTCCCTATTTTCTTTTGTCATGTGGAAGGGCTTCCTAATAATGCGGGTGCGGACTTCCTTGGAGTAGAGCTTTTGTTCGCTAGAACATTTGTGTGGGAATACTCGTACTTACGTTCCAGTTATTAGCACATAAGATCAATTGTGTTTGTTTTCTAGCATTAACTGCAGATGAAGATTAGTAAAACTGAGAGACTGGTACTGATGCGCATTAGTTACTAAATATGGTTGAATACACATTCAGCCCTACAGATGCACGAAAACCTCTATCCAGCTATCACTAGAAACCTTAATATTAAAAAGAACGCCCAAAATTTAAGTGTAAGATAGCTGTATATACGCTGGTCAGATGCACATGCATATCTGTCTTTGCATTCAGCTGTACATAGAAATTGCCAAGAATGTTCTACTAGTATTTTCCATAAAAATCTTCTGAATGTCAGAACCTGAACTTGACCCAAATCGAGAAATATTGACCAACATTACGCACGTTAAAATTGATCTGCGATTTTTCTCATCAAAGTCAATAAAAACCATCCCTTACTTTTCTCGCCAATGTCAATAAGAAAT
The DNA here is from genome assembly GCA_018584345.1 of Thuja plicata. Taxonomy (NCBI): domain Eukaryota; kingdom Viridiplantae; phylum Streptophyta; class Pinopsida; order Cupressales; family Cupressaceae; genus Thuja; species Thuja plicata. Next base: position 3,313,706 of record MU224933.1, on the reverse strand, counting down.
CAGAAAATAAGTCTTATAAGGGAGAATCGGTGCGAAAGAAACATGTCTTGAAACTCCGTTCTTGTTTCCACAATTGACTGCAACGTAACAATTTTGAGCTCCTTGGTTAGAATTTGTCGATATGGATTGTCCTGGACATTTACAGTGCTGCTCAAATATAATTGCAGGTGATCTTAATCATAAAGCGACGATTTCACCATATATAAAAGATAACAAAGTGGAGGAACAGGACGTCGGTATTAATTATGCTTAATGTCAAGGTTTTCCAGAATCTGCGATCTCTTCAGTATGTAAATGACCAGGGGTCATTCGAAAATTCCGGAAATAATTTTTCTGAAAATCAAAATTTAAGAAGTAAGGTGCCGAGGATTTCATTTCCAGAAATACAAATCTCCCTTAGCCGGCCCTCCTCGCTTAGTGGCAAAATTATTACGACAGAGTTACCTTCCTCAGACAGTTTACCGACCCATCAGGTAAATCGTTCTCCATTAAGTTCATTACATGTTATTAAATGAAGGTCCGTCTTTGTAAATGATACAGTTTTTTCCTTCCTTGCTTGGAATAAACAGGGGCAAGTGGGTTCCAAATCGGCGAATAAATTACCATTTCTTACAAGAGTTCATTCCGGCCATTTTCATATATGCCTTCGTCTGTGTAGTCAAACTGTTCTTTGGAAAACTCTAGAAGACAACACTTCATCAGTCGTTCATTTTCCTTTCTATCTTCCCGCCCACTTTACAACCGGGCTGTGGTGTGTTGCTTTACTAAGTTTTCTTCTGATATCTAGAGCATACCTTTTAAAATGTTTGTTTCATTTCGACACTGTCCGCATGGAGCATTTCGATCGTGTAAGAGTGAACTACTTTTTCGTACCGTGGATCGCAGCTGTGTTGTTAAGGCTGGGGCTTCCTTCCAGTATACCTCCAGACGAAGTTCATCCTCTCCTTTTCTGTATATTTATAGTTCCCTTCTCTGTCTTAGAGCCTAAAATCTATGGCCAGTGGTTCACCAAAGGAAAGAGGTCTTTGTCTCGAGTCGCAAACCCTTCCACCTATTTAGCCATAATCGGGAACTTCGTGATAGCCCGGCTCACAGCAAAAGTAGAATGGAGGGAAACTGCAATGTTTTTCCTTACTGTTGGATTAGTTCACTATGTAGTTGTGTTCGTCACGCTTTACCAGAGATTGCCCTCTGACGCTGATGTGTCGAGGACGATATCTCTGGTGTTGTTTCTGTTTATTGCAGCTCCGAGCTCGGCTAGCGTGGCCTGGGAAGCAGTATCAGGATCTTTCGTCTCGTTCTGCAGAATGCTCTTTTTTCTCTCGCTTTTTCTGTACTTGGCCTTTTGTAAGTATAGTAAAATGTCGCAATCCGTCGTAGAATTATATTTCTAAAAATTTATAAATTCAAAAAGTAGCATTGTTGACATCACTTTCCCTTCACTTGACAGGTAGTGAGAGTGGATTTCTTCCGTGATAGCATACGGAGCTTTTGTGTAATTTGGTGGGCCTTTGTGTATCCCATGACAACATCATCAGTGGCCGCAGTCAAATATGCAGAGGAAGTGAAGCATCCCTTTGCTCAGACTTTGGCATACGTTCTCACCTCTGTTTCCATACTAGTGTTGCTAGTTCTTGTCATTCTAACTGTTGGTAGTTTTGTTGTGACAAGAGACCATCTCTTCCCTAATGACACCCTTTTAGTCAACTACTCGGAGGAGTACAAGAGAACTTCGTTGCGGGCTAAAAGATCTCGCCACTCATGCTTCTCCTAGACTTAAATGTACTGTAGATTTCTAAAAAAGCATGAGTTCTTTAATCAATTCTGTTACTACAACACTTTTTAGAAATTGCTATTTAGATGTCCTTGTCAAATGCTTCCTTTCGAAGGGTGCTTGTTTAATTCAAGTAGGTTGAAAGAAAGGGTGAGATGAAACGATGATAATTGTCTTAGGACCTCAATTTACATTGTTTTTGTTAGAATTATCTGGTAATATCTACTAGCTACTATCATTATGGAAACTTCCTCACCAAACCACCACCTACTCAACATTAATATGGAGACTTCCACCAAAAAAAATTACACATGTGTTTGACTCAAATAATTTTCAAAAAATTCCTAAGACCTCTATAAATAGAGGCATTATATAAAGAATTCAGGCATCAAATGTTTATCTGATCATTGTAGATCATGTGTGATAAAGAATGCTCTAGCATTCAAAAGAGTTGAAATTTACCTAAACTATGTTTATCAATGAGTATGAAGTGTTATAGCACTATTTGGTAAATCTTTATGTCTTGCATATTATATTTGCATGTTTATTTTTAAGTTTGTGTTTGTATTTTATCCACTCCATCCACCTCGTACAAGGTATCAGACCACAGGTTGTTGGATATGAAGTCCAACTATTCAGTTCTTATTCCGTGATTGTTCATTTCATCTTCTTGCTTTTGTCTCTTTGTCTTTTGTTGAAGACTATTGTATATATATGAGGGCAAAGCCTTGTGTATGTAAGCTATAATGATTGTATAATAGATTTGCTCTACTCTCTGGTGGATGTAGACAAATTGGCGAGCCATGTTAAACTTGATCTCTATTTGTGGTTTCCAATTTGTGTGTTTATTTTACAATTATTATTAGAGCATGTAAGATCCGGGAGAGTAGGGCACACAATAGTGGGGCCAAGCAAAGAAGAAGCCCGTTAAAAGGAATACTGCAGAGGAGAAGAAAATGGTTGGGTAATGTGTTGCAGAATATGAAACTGTTGTCCAAGTTCATTGCCATATGGGTTTGTTAGCATACATTATACATTGTTCTTATCATAAGATTGCAGAGCTCTTCCATTTGTTAACGGGGGATAATTCTAAGAATTCTTGGGCTTCTTTAGACCTTGTAAATATGAGAAATTTAGATAAATTTTTTCAGAAGGAGTATGCAAGAGTTATCCACCTGCGTAGGGATGCCAATGAGAAAGTTATTTTTTTTGGTTGTTTTATATTTAAGACAACAAAATATATACTAAGAAAATTCAATACCTTAATGGCATCATACAATTCCCCTAGTTATGTTTTTGCAAAGCATCAACAATCTAGAAAATATAGAAGACCACACAAGTTTTACATAATTTGACTCTGGATTATTCAGAGAATTCTTTGGAAAATAGAGGGGTAGCAAACCTTGTCAGTGTATGTCGTTCTACAGATGCATAGTTGGTTTGGGATTGGTGAGGCTTGGATGTGCGACCCTTTTCTCGTGTTGTGGCTGCTAACAACAGGGCTAAACATGATAGAAAATATCTTGAGATTTTGGGCCATTACGATCCTCTCTAAGCAAGGAATGAAAGGAAGCAGAAGAGTATTACTTTTTGAAATATCAAATATTATTTTTGTCAGGCTTTGGAAGCACATCGGCTGAAAGGGATTGATACCAAGTCTGTATCAAATTTGAAGAGGCATGTATGCTCTTGAAAATGATTGTTCAATTTCTCTAAGTTTTAGGGAAGATGAAGAGTCTAGGAGGTGGATGGTCATCCATGGCACCAAACTAATGCGGACCTGTACAATGATGAGAGGTTCCTGATGTTGGTCATAAACTTGGACTATGGATAAAATGACACATATTGTTGAAAAATTTATTGTAGTGAAAAAAAAAATTTAGGTTCGAATACAAGGAGGAACAAGATTTCAATTCTTTCTATACTATTTGTGTGGGAGCGTAGTTAGCTGCTTCTTTGTCTATGACAACATGCATTGTCTGCTAAATATGGTTGGGATAATGCAGCTATAGTTAAAAGTGTTGATTGTTGTGGATAATCCAGATGCTTGGGGACCCCTGGAAGGCCCTGTTTTCTTTTCTTTCTTTTTTTTCCCTAGAAAATCAGCTATAGAATGTGCCCTATGCACCTTTCTCGAAGAAGGAAAATCTTGGGAGGGTGGAAGATTAGACAAGGAATTACAATGACAAGCCTATTACTAGGACTAGGCAGGAGTATTCAGTATTTGATGAGGCAGACTAGTCGTGCAAAGGAAAGAAGAAGGCCATTGAAAATAAGGCTAAGAAGGAGAGGAAAGATGTGGGGAAATGTTTTGTGCAAGATAGAAGATGGGAGGCCGTGGAGAGATGGAGCATAGAGGACTCCTATTATTTGATTATGGAGAAATTGCAGCTTTAGTGGGAGTTTTATTTTGCTGTCATGAGATGGTTACCTTCATGAGAATGAAGATATTTGTTATTGTGTTATGGTGGGCTCTTGATTCTAGATTAGAGTGTTGGCATGATATAAGTTTTCTTGACAGGTTTTCTTCTTTGGAGCATGATGTTTTGGTTTGTTGAGATCAAGTTGTCATGTTGTGTTCCCAGGTGGGAGATTGTTGGATATGAAGTCCGACTGTTCAATTATTATTCCATGACTGTTTATTTCATCTTCTCACTTTTGTCTCTTTGTCTTTTTTTGAAGACTATTGTATATATATGAGGGAAAAGCCCTGTGTATGTAAGTTGTAATGACTATATAATAGATTTTCTCTACTCTCTGGTGGATGCATCCAAATTGGTGAGCCACATTGAATCTGGTCTCTATTTGTGGTTTCCAAATCGCATGTTTATTTTACATAGGTTTGGGGATCAATTAGAAATCATGTCATCATTTGTGATAGACGTCAAGAGATGATCATGACACCATTTGTAATAGTCATCACGAAAGGGACATCCTTTCACCATCTGTGATAGATGTGAAGAAGAACCTGTTGATTGAAGAAGTGTACAAGCAAAGGAATCGTAGATCTTGTGAAAGTGTCAAGGATACCAACTCTCACCATTTGTGGCAGAAAATGATTGAATTGATATCATTGTAGTAAGAAAGCACCCTAGAGAAAGGATCACTGATCAGTGGAAGGAATATGCAAATCATTGTAGATGCCTAAGGATAGGCAAAGAGATCCAAGTCACAAAAAAGAGTTTGAAGTCATAGCTGAAGGAGAAGACATGTTGTGCTTAAGCATCAGATAAGGAAAATTTTGAGTGTTAATTTATATGGCATCCCTAAAGAGGTGTCATAGAAATATTGGAAGAGCATGTTGGGCACTGATGTAAGTAGTAATTAGTGGTAGAAATTAGTGGGAGTGCTAGAATTATTTGGTAATTTCTACTAGCTACTATCATTAATATGGAAACTTCATCACTAAGCCACCACCTACTCAACATTAATAGAGAGACCTCCACCAAAATGTTTTACAGATGTTATTAACTAAAATAATTTTCAGAAATTTCCTAAGCCCTCTATAAATAGAGGCATTATCTAAATCTTTCAGGCATAAGATGTTTATATGATCATTGTGGATCATGAGTGGATAAAGAATATTGTAGCATTCAAAGGAGTTGTAATTTATCTTAATTATGTTGATCAATGAGTATGAAGTGTTGTAGCACTATTTGGTAAATTTTTATATCTTGTATACTATATTTGTATGTTTATTTCTGATTTTGTGTTTCTATTTTATCCACTCCATCCACCTCCTTGAATTTTCTAGTTAATCCGGGTATCGCTCATTATGGATGGTTTCTTTTTAAATGCTTGTCTACAAAAATGTTGTCTCTATCCTCTCTGCTCAATAAATTATTGGTTCATCTTTCCTACATGAGCTCAAAGCCTATTATATAACTGGAATGGGGAAGGAAATTTTTTGTGTTATATATAGGAATTTATTAAAAAATGTCTTCAAACCTATAGAAAGAAATGTGCTTGATGTTAACTCAAAATTTAAGAGACTTTCTAGTGTGAACAAAAATATCTTAATTCTTTTAAGGATAGTAATTAATTCTATTAAATAGATCCTATAACCTTTTTGAACAAATTTTAAGAGTAAATATATGTTTAAATACTTTAATACTTCCAATATTGCCATCATCCCAAAAGTGAATGAGCCAAAAACTTTTGCAGATTTTTGACCTATCTCTCTTTGCAACACAACCTATAATATTATAACTAAAGAAATTTACTTGAGGCTACAACACCTTATCCCATCCATAATATCTCAAGAATAGGGAGGATTTATTTCAGGGCGTGATACCATGGAGGGAGCATTGGTTGCTCATGAAGTCCCCCATTCCATAAACAGTGATCAAATATCAAACTTTGTCATTAAGCTTGATATGATGAAGGCATATGATAGAGTGTGTTTGGATTTTCTCTTTCAAGTTCTTCAAAAATTTGGTTTTTCAAAAAATGGTGTAAATGGATTAGAGCATGTATTTCAGGTGAATGGTTCTCTGTTATTATCAATGGAGTTCCGGTAGGGTTTTTCTCTTCCACTCAGAGGATTAGGCAGGGTGACGCATTATCATCAATATTATTCATCATAATGGTTGAAGCACTAAGTAGGAAAATTTAGAGACAACACACCCTTGGATCATGGAAGGGGGCTCACATTGGAGGGACACACATTTTAGTTACACACTCTCTATTTTTTGCTGATACTTTATTTGGCATGTCTCAAGTCAAAGAGACTAGACAGATTAAAAGCATTCTAGAATTATGCTCAGCAACTTTAGGAAAGAAAATAAATGCACATAAATAAAAAAAATCTACTATTTCAACATGATTTGTATCATTTCAAATAAGATTATTGAAATTTTGGAGTTTTCGCTTGACCTTCTGCCTTCAACCTACCTTGGTATCCCATTTTTTATGGGAGCAAAAAAATAAGGCTATTTGACTTCGGTCATTGATAGAATTAAGAATAGAGTTGTAGCATGGAAAGATGGATGGCTATCATTATCAGGTAGAATTATACTCATCAAATAAGTAGTCTCAAAAATTCCTAATTATTACATAGCAGTCCTAAAAGCACCCTCGTCAGTTATTCAGAAAATTCAAAAACTAATTAGGGATTTTTAATGGTCAGGGAACATGAATAATGAGAAGAATATTCCTCTTGTTTCCTTAAATGATATGACTCATGTCCTTACTCTTGGGGGGGAGGATTCCATGACTTGAGAAAACAAAATAAAGCATTTGGGGACAAGCTAGTATGGAAAATGTATACCAAACCTCAAAACAAATGGTGTCAAATTATGCAACAGAAGTATCTTGATAATCATAGTCCAATGCACATTCTCTTTGTTGCTGACCCCACAATGGGTCTACAATCTGGAACTTTATGATGACTTCAAGAGAGGTTGTGTATAAATATTTGTCGTGGGAGGTTAAAAAGGGACCAGTGTCAAATTTTGGAGAGACTCGTGGAATGGTTTACTTGTCTTGTTATCTCCAATGATCCATCAAGATATAATATCCACTTCAGAAAATACATGGGGTTCTGAACTCATCAATTATGTTGCACATATTTGCATTTTTTTAGGGAAATTCATATGGAAAGATCCAGATGAACTTATTCTTTCATTTCAACAAGAGGAATTGTTTCATAAAATACTTTCATCTAGTGAAGTATATTTGTCATATAAAAAAGATATTCTATTTTGGGCACCTGGGAAGGATGAAATATACTCTATTCAAGAAGGGTACAAAATTATTCAACAACTTGACTCCAACAAGGTCCCTTCATGTGCTTACTTATTTTGCTGGAATCATGTTGTTCTTCCTAAGGTAGGATGTTTCGCATGGATTGCATTAAAGATCACGATCCTCAGTAGTGATAGACTAGAAAAATTTTACATTACATAACCTTTTTTATGCTTTTTGTGTGGTTAAATCATTGTGACTGTTGATCATTTTCTACTTCAGTGCACTTTTGCACAAGAGTGCTGGCCTTTTGTCATCAATAAGCTTCATTACTCTACTCCGCTACAAAATAATATATGGGATTTATTTTAGTCTTGGCCAGTTCTCTACCTGAATTCCCTATTTGCTAATATTTGCAAGTGTACCCCAGGTTTGGTATAGTTTGGTGTGAAAGAAACAAACATACTTTTTAGAAATGATTTCTCAAAAATTGAGACTGTGTTGGATGGTATTGAGAGGTTAATTTCAGAAGTGGTAAATTCTAGCATTCATCTTTGTGGTTTCAATCCAGTAGTGTCACATTGGGATGGTGTAGTTCTGAGAGACTAGAAAAATCATACCATTCCAATAGGGGGAGATTCCCAAATAATGAATTAGTGCAAGTGGATCGACCAAAAGTTAGATGGATCTACCTAGATCAAAATTTAGTGAAATTAAACTTTGATGGATCCTCTTGTGGAAATCCAGGAAAATTGGGAGTGGGTGCTTGTATAAGAGACTCTTAGGGAAGTTTAATGGAAATCACTACCTCCCCAATACCTCTAGGGTCAAATAATATAGTAGAAGCCCAAGCACTATTTGCAGGACTTATATTGGATAAACAGAGTGGGTTCGCTGGAATTCATGTTGAAGGTGATTCGATGGTAATAATAAATGCATGTATTAAGAGGAAGTCTCATAACTGGCAACTTGCACATATTCTTAAACAAATTTGGTGCATCTTAGATTCATTCTCAGCATTATATCTGTGTCATACACTAAGGGAAGAGAACAAGATTGCAGACTACTTAACCAACTAAGGTTGTGATGGGACAAATATATTTAGCTTATTCATCCAAAGAAGATCCCAACAGAATTTCATGATCTTCACAGACTGGTATACTTAGATAACTCACCATGAGAGGGAAATTGAACTAAAACATAAATTAGTCACATCACATCCTCGACATGATGGTGTATAATATTAATTTTTTCCTCGAGCCACCGAGATCACTAAGCTTCAAAATGAAATCATGTACTAATACAACCCAATTTGCTCTGGCTTCGAAGACATACCACATGCAGAAGTACAACATGATTCAGAAAGATTATAAGGTGTCGATACATTGGTGGCATGCTTCAAGATTTTTTTTAGATGTCTTACAAAAATCCATTATTAGTATACATTGCCTAGAAGTGATCTGCAATAATTGCAATGGGTGTATGGTACAAGTCGTAGACTATGGTGAGAGAGCATATTGGCCGCCAATTCCTATTTTCACTTGCTGCAGGGATGTATGGACATTTTTTACACTTAAGTACAGTTCTAAAAATTAAATAAATGTACTTCCACACAGGCCTTCCTCTTGAATGTGTGTGTAGCATTCATTTTACCTAATGCAGATGTGATTTTCGATTAATGCTCTAAGATTGGGTATACTTTAATTCAACTGGTGGTATTTCTATGGATGTTCTATTTAAACCATCTTTAAGTAGTTTAATGAAAATCTTGGCAATGGAAAACCTGCTAGATGTGTGTGTTCAGTGCGATGACTGCATAAGATCCCACAATGAGCTTCTATAAAAAAAATACGGAATATGGATTATTTTTGGTGAGGATGAAGAAGTACTATCATTGAATATTGTTGACCCCATGTTGGACTAGATGTTTGTGTCCCCTTCTTCCTCCATATGAACATCTATAAAAATGATAATTGGGGAAGAAAATCTAGCTCCATGATAAAAGAAAATTTTGTATCCCTTGCATGTAGTTTCCATCTTTTTATCAAATGCTATGGATTTGATGTAATATTTCCATTTATTGGAAATCCTTTTTTTTAAAGTGGTTAAATCTTAGTTCTTAGAAGCAAAGAAGTTGCTGAGAGAAATGCAAAGGTACGATTTGTGGTTTGGGCATGCATTAGTAGGGGGACTGTTGTCGCGATATTTTCTTCTCAAGTGCCATGCATATGTGGTCACATATGACAACATCAAGAGAGAATTGGAGAAGTGGAATTTTAGATATGTGAAGACTTCCCTGCAATCGAATGGGCAAACACTCATCTATGAAATGGAGGAGAAGACTAAAAAAGGTGGTCGATGCGCTACTAAAATTGTTATAGGTGCCAAATGTTTCTTCCTCATCAAGTAATGTTGCTCACTCACCTCCAATCATGACATATCCTACTCTTATGATGACGGTTCCAAATCAAGACTGGCAGACCACTAGTGAAGCAAGATGGTCCCCTGATGTGCACTCTTTGCAACCACAAAATGTGGAGCTAGGTTGGAATGATGTTGTGCCTAATTTCGTGGGTTGGGGTATCGTGGAGCATGGGTCTGGATGGGATACGAATGTTGGAAATGAGTTGAGTAACTAAGAGGGGAGGGGTGAATCAGTTACCACAAAAACAAATCCAAGTCCCTTAGTTGTCTCAAACAAATTTATCACTGGCACTCGGTTAACAAAGATATTTTGTTGTTACTCGGCTAACAAAGCTATCTTAAGATATTAATTGTGTTTATCCTTTAGTGATCAAATGTAGAAACATAAAGCATAAAGTAAATAACGTGTACTCAGATAACACAAATATTTAACGTGGAAACCCAATTTGGGAAAACCACCAATTGCAACAAGTTGCTATTTTTCACTCTTCTGAAGTGAACCCTATTAGGAGCTAACCCTATTAAAGGTTATAAAAACATAGTGTAAGGTGTGACCCTCTTAGAATATTTAATCAACCTGTAAGGAGTGGCCTTATTAGAGGTATTCAAACACTTCAATATAGAAATTTCACCTTGTGAGAGGATTTACGAAAGACTGTTAAGTCTACTCTATTAAGGGTAAACATACAGAGTTGTGTCACACTTGAGGACCATTTGGCTTATTTCGGCTGGACCTCTTTCGGCTGGACCCCTTTTGGCAAAAATGTGTCTAGCCGTACATACATGGCGCACATGTGGTGCCATTTGGCATCGATGTTGCAGATGGGTTCTGGCCGAAACAGGTCTGACCGAACTTGGTCCGACCAAAACATGGTTCAGCCGAAACCCTTATAACTATATATAACCCAAAAAATCATTTGAGCGGGTGATTTGCACTGAGTGCCTTCCAAGAATTATGGAGCAGAATAGGGGTACTTCAGCCGAAAATAGGTTAGTTTTTTTTATATGTTTTTTCAAATGTTTTTTAAGTTTTGTTTAGTTATATTAATGTAGTTGCACTATTATTTGATGTTTTTTGTTTTAATTTTGTTATTTTTGATTTTAGAAAATATACAATATTGTTTTATGTAGATTTAATGTTTTTTTCAATTAAGATTATATGTTAGTTACTTAGTTAATTAATTTAGTTTTATTACATTTGTTTCAAAATAGTAGGAAAATATTAGAAAACAGTAGGAAAATGTTACAAAACAGTATGAATGTGTTACAAAACATTAGGAAAATGTTATATTAGGCAAATTTTTTTGATAGAAAAAGCAGCAAGAGGGTGCTGGCCCATGGAACAGAGGACTAGTAGCACATTAACAACATATTAATGGAACTAGTCAAAGCTTATAGCAGTTTAGCAGGATATCACAGACACCAAATCCAGTTCTGCCTCTATCAAAAACAAAAGTAACAATTCTACTCAAAATGATTAAACTAGAGTAATTGCTATCAACAGTAGCATCAAAAATATTGTCACTAAGCCTCGCAGGGCTCAACCAAACCAAAAAAATAAACTTAAAATTAACCCCAAACACAGAATAGGGGAACTGAGGGACAAGCCCAGCCAAAATAACCTGAACCATAGGTAGCAGCATTAATTCTTCCCTCCCAGCTGTTTAGACAGAAGGGTTCTTTCCCACTCCTCCTGTAGGAACAGGAATAGATCCTTGTTATCCTCGCCCGCTTCCAATTTGCCATCCGCCAGCTTTTCATGCACATTACAGAGGGTTGTCACCAAGGCATGCATAACCTTCAGTGCAAATTTGTTAGTCCTCATGCAGTGGTTCATCAAGTGCTGCATACTCTTTTTGATCTCTGCAATTTCCTTGTCAATAATCACAAACTTTCTTTTAAGGGTGCCTGTGAAATTGCATTTTTCCTCCATGCCAGAGGAGAGAGGTTTATCCTAGGGATCATGGTGG
>MU224933.1:3266688-3280046 GCA_018584345.1 Thuja plicata | reverse complement strand
TTGCAGTAGATTAGATGAATGAATGGCTAAAGAATATAAAAGTGCAGAAATGTATTAAAAGATTTAAGTGTTACTGATTCACCCCTCCCCTCTCAGTAACTTGGTTAATCCTGAATATTTCCAACAACTTCCTTGTCCTAAACCAATTCTCTCAAGAAATGATACTTTATTGCAATATGTTTAGTCTTTGTATGCATCACATGATTCTTTGAAATGTTAATAGAACTAGTGTTGTTACATAAGATAATAATTGGTTCTTTGATTTCCTCATTCATACTTGACAATAGCTGTTTGAACCTTCTTACAAAGAAATAATTCTCTACCACTTGTGCTCTTCCTATCATCAACACTTCCTTCCCAATCAACATCAGTAAAAGTCTTTAAATCAAAGTTTCCTCCTTTCTTATACCATAAACCATAATCTTCAGTACCCTTAAGATATCTTAGAATCCTTTTGATAGATATCAAATGATTCTCTCTATGATTAGCTGAAAACCTTACAACAATATTAACTGTTAATGCAATATCAAGTCTAGTGTGAACAACATATTGAATTTTACCAATCATGGATCTGTAGGTAGTATGATTTACCTCCTTTGAATCATCTTCTTTAGATAGCTTATGTCCAGTAGACACAGGTGTCCCAACTGGTCTAGAATCTTCCATTCCAAATTTCTTCAGTATCTCTTTGATGTATTTAGACGGAGCAATATAGATACCGTCCTTCATCTGATGAACTTGTAAACCAACAAAGAATTTGATTTCTCCAAATATAGACATCTCAAATTCCTTACTCATAGCTTCAGAGAATGCTTTGCATAAATCATCATATCCAGTAAATAGTATATCATCAACAAATATCTGTGCTAATAGTATCTTGTTTTGAGGTCCTTCTTTAATGTAAAAGCTACTATTGTCAATAGTTCTCTGAAATCCAATACTTATCAAGTAACCAGGCAATCTATCATACCAGGCTCTATGAGCTTGCTTCAGTCCATATAAGGATTTGTGCATTTTGAAAACCATATTCCTTTTGTTAGGATTTACAAAACCTTTAAGTTACTCAATATAGAATTCCCCTTCAAAAATTCCATTTAAGAATGCAAATTTTATGTCTATTTGATATACCTTGAATCCTTATGTGCAGCATATGCCAGATGAGTTCTGACTGCTTCAAGTCTTGCAATAGGAGGAAAATTTTCTCCATAATCAATACCCTCTTCTTGAGCATATCCTTTAAATACTAATCTTGTTTTTTTTCTGAAAACTTCACCTTTTTCATTCATCTTGTTTCTGAAAACCCACTTAGTACCAATCACATTCTTGTCTTTTAGTCTAGTTACAAGAGTCCAGGTTTTGTTCTTTTCTATATGCTCAATCTCTTCATTCATTGCTTCTATCTAGCTTTTCATCATTCAATGCATCTTTAATAGTTCTAGGTTCAATTTTACTAAGAAAACATGTACCTTTAAGTTTGTTCCTTGTCATTATATCTTTTGTATGATCTCCAATTATTTTCTCAGGTGCATGATGCCTTCTTACATATTTGGAAAGTATACATGTTCCTTCCTCTTTGATTCTAGACTTGCTCCACTAGGTTCACCATGCTAAAACATTATGTTCTTCTCATCCAACTAATACTCAGGTTCCACTATCCGATACTCAGGTTCCTCTATTTTTGACTTGGGTTCCTCTGTCTATGACTTGATTCCCTCTCTCTGTGACTCAATTTCTTCAGTCTGAGACTCGGTTCCCTTTGTTTGTGACTTGGTTTCAACAGTTACAAGCTTAGCTTGCATAGGTTGCAACAAGGTTTGTGCTGATGAATTCAGTGGTTGACATGGTTGCTGTCCAATCACCATTGCCTGTGTCTTAGGTATAGTATCAGGTTCATAATACACAAAGTTCATGTAGTCCTCAGGCTCTTTACTTCTCTGTTCTTCACTTCTCTCTGCAAACTCATCAATCTTCACATGTACACTTTCTATGACTTTATGAGTAGCAAGATTCAAACATTTATATGCTTTTCTTTTATAGGAGTATCCTAAGAATATACCTTCATCACCTTTTACATAAAATTTTCCATTTCTTGCTTCCTTTAAGATGTAGCATTTACTTTCAAATACTTTTAGATAACGAACATTTTTTTTATAGCCATACCATAATTTAAAAGGTGTCTGTTGAGTACCTTTGTTTAGTTGAACTATATCCAAGGTGTGTACCACAATGTTGATGGCCTCCTTCTAGTATTTGGTTGTAACATTCTTTTGAATCATCAGGGTTCTTGCACAATCCATAATGGATATGTTCCTTCTTTTTACTATCCCATTTTTCTATGGTGTACCTGGGTAGATACTTGTCTCTTGATTCCTCTTTCATTGTATAATTCATTAAAACCATTTAAAATGAATTCACCTCCTCTGTCAGATCTTAGGAATTTAAGTTTCTTTCATGTTTCATTCTCAACTCTGGCAAGGTACAACTTGGACTTCTGAAAAGCTTTTGATTTTTCTTTGAGAAATATAATAGTCATCATTCTGGAATGATCATCAACAAATAGAATGAAATACTTCTCACCTACGTAACTTTTTGTTTCAATTGGTCCACACAAATCGATATGCATTAAATCCAAGACTTCTTCTATATTTTAATTATTTCTCTTGAAACTAGTTTTACCCATCTTCCCAATTTGACAGTGTTTGCATATTGCCAATTCAGGTTTCTTCAAAATAGGAATACATCTTACTCTTTTGTTCTTTCTTATGTTGATCAGGTTATCAAAGTTCGCATGACATAACCTTTTATTCCATAACAAGCTTTCTTGTACTTGTGCAATAAAACTTTAACTTTCATTGAGATCAAGATATAACAGATTACCTTTTTGTTTGCCTGCCAATTCCAACTAGGTTTCCTTTACAATCCAGGAGCTTGGCCTTACCATTCATGAATTCTACCTTGAAACCAATGTTATTTAGTTGTGCCCCACTTAGTAGATTATGCCTTAGTCCTTCAACCCAATAAGAATTATCACATTTGATTTCTTCAGTTAGAGAAATACAACCTTTGCCTTTAACATAACACGGTTCATCATTCCCAAAAATGACACTCCCACCTATTGGAAAGCTACAATGTAAACAATTATTGTTTTGTCATTGATGTCAAACCTTAACTAGTGAGACTATTTCTATCTATTTGAGTACCATATCTATTGATTTTTGAAGAATATTTGAAGGAAAGGATAACAAGAAGACTGAGTGAAATGGTTGAGTTATGGAAAATTACAAGGGTACTTGATTAGTTAGCACATTGGCAAAGTAATGTGTTGTTTATCTATAAAACTAAGTTATGATGTAAGTTTACTAGGAACAGTATATGGTGAGAAAATTTTGTGTCGACTGAGCACCAGTGTATGCCAAGCATAACTTCTAAGTGTCGACCGTACGCCAATAAATTGCCAAGAAAAATAGTGATGACCGAGTGGAAGAACACAGTGTTTGCTGAGCACCAGTATTTTGGTAATTGTTGAGATTTGAGATCTCTGGCTGACATAATTGAATTTAATGGGATACATAAAGTTAATTAAGGATAAGCATGATTGGTCCACATTATTTAAATGCATGAGTAACTGTAATTAACACATGGATCCAAGATTTAATTAGTGTTTTCTTTGGAGATGTAAATTAAATGTAAATGATGGAAATATCTATTGGATCTAACCTAACCTAAGATCTATGATCTTGATTAAGTGGAAAAGATTTATTTTACCTAGATAAAGAGGTATAAGATAACCTCAAGGGGTTATTCAAAAGTGTGAGAATTGAATACAAGAGGATTGCGTGGTTAATTGACTGATTGGCATGATCTAGCAGAGAAGGCTGAGCAGAGAAGTAGAGAGTTGCAAAAGTGATTGTTTGATAAATTTCCAAGAAAATCTGAAGATTGAAATGAGAATGGAGGCCACTTAGTGAATTAGCATAAGAGCTGAATTGGATCTAGATTTGCAAAGTAATTTATATGTATCATATCACACCTGCCGATTACTTTCTAACCATTATATCAGTCAAAATCCTTCAAACAAGTTGACCTAAAAGCCATTGTATAAATCCTATGAGCAAGGTGACATTTAGGTGGAATGGTCTAATACCTCTAACAAGGCCACTCCAGACAGGGTGATTAAATCCTTTAACCAAGTCACATTTAGCAATGTGTTTTGTAACCTTTAACAGGGTTGGATCCTAGCAGAGCTTAGTTCAGAAGAGTGAAAACTTGGTTGCATGTTACTGGTGGTTTTTCCCAAATTGGGTTTCCATGTTGAATATTGGTGTCAACTTGTGTGAATGTTTATGTTGTGTTTTACTGTTAAGTTTCTGCAAGCTGATTACATTTGAACAGTAAACTGCATATTTATGTTGTTGACTTATGTTGTTGTTGTTGAGAAGATCTGAGTTGTTTAAAGTGGTATAAAGTTTCAATTGGTACATCTAGACCTGAGGATAAATGATTCACCCCCCTCTCTTAGTTATTCTAAATTCATTATAAAATTGGTATCAGAACTTTGGCCTCTTGGATACAAATTGAAGGTACTTGGAGCAAAAGATCAAGATGTATAAAAAGGAGGTACCAAAGTTGAACAAAGATAACTTCCCTGCATGGTAGAGTTTGATGAAATTGCATCTAGCTGGTATTAGTGATGCTACTAAATGCTATATTGAACATGATTATGTAGTCCCAACACCACCTCTCACAGATGAACAGTTAAGAGAAAAGCAGGAACACAATCAAGCAATGTTGGAGATCACATCATCCCTGAGCTATCCTAAATTTGAAGACAAAGAACTGTGAAAATGCAAAGCAGATGTGGGATACCCTAACAACCATCTATGGAGGAGATACAAATGTGTTGAGAGCCAAATCTGAAATTTTAAGAGGTAAGTTTTATGAAATGAAAATGCAAGAAGGAGAAAATATAGTTCAATATTGTGGTAGAATAAAAGAGGTTGTGAATGCTATTAGAGGAGCTAAAGGAACTATTGATGATAACACCTTTATGAGAAAGGTACGAAGGAATCTTCTTCCTATATATGCTATTAGAGTCTCTACAATTCAAGAATTAAGATGTACTCCCAATAACAATTTGACTTTAGAAGGTCTGGTAGGCATACTTACTGCATTTGAGATGTCAATTTTTGATAACTACACTCCACAAGCTATTATTCTGCATTCAGATCCCAGTTGGTCCTTAACAAATCAAAGAAAGGAAATAAATGTGTGAACAGTGATAACAACATTATGGATGATGATCTGGAAGAACCTTAGGCACTTATGGCCAGAAGACTATCTAGAGGAAAAGGAAAATTCAAAGGTAAACTTCCTATCATTTGTTTTTCATGTAACAAAGTTGGTCATATTGCTTCTAGATGTCCTTATAAGAATGAAAAAGATGAAATAAGAGACAAAAAGTACAAAGACAAAAAGTATGACCGAGACTTCAAAAATTATAAGGATTACAAAGACAAAGGTAAGAAATCTTTCTATATAGCTGAAGAATCTTGTGACGGCAGATCTAACAATTCTAATGAAAATGATATAGAAGTTATGTATGTTTCTATGAAAGATGATTCTGATGATGATGAGAAAACAACATTAATTTCTTATATGACTAAAGGTGACCATTGGATTATTGATAGAGGTTGTTCACATCACATGACTGGTGATAAGGATAAATTTGAAACCTTAGATCAGTGCAATGGTGGTTATGTTAAATTTGGTAATGACACACCATGTCTTGTTAAAGGGAAAGGATCAATTAAATTGACTGACAATATATATTGGGTTTATGATCTTAACTATAATTTATTGAGTGTCACACAACTGAATACTTCTAGTTACAGAGTTGAGTTCCATCACAAGAAGGCAAAGATTTATGATGCCACTAGAGAACTAGTTGGAAGTGGAAAGCAGACAAAAGGTAACCTATTCTATCTAGACTTAGCTGATCAGACATGCTTGTTTGCATAATATAATGATGTTTGGTTATGGCATAAAAGGTTGTGTCATGTAAACTTTGATAACTTGGTAAGAATAATAAAATTGAAAAAGGTTAGAGGGCTGCCTAAGTTAAAGAAACTTGTAAATGCAATGTGCAAGCAATGTCAATTGGTAAAAATGACTAAATCTAGTTTCAAGAGCAAGACTCATACTTCTCAGGAAATTCTGGAATTGGTTCATACTAACCTTTGTGGTCCCATTGTTGAGAAAATCTACTATGGAGATAGATATTTCATCCTATTTGTTTATTATTACTCTAGAATGATGACTGTTATGTTTCTTAAAGAAAAATCTAATGCATTCGAGTTATTTAAGTGGTACTTGGAAAAAGTTGGAAAGGAGAGAGGTAAAAGTCTAAAATGTTTGAGATCTGACAGAGGAGGTGAGTTTATTTCTAATGAGTTTAACATGTTCAAAAATGACTAAGGTATATAAAGATAGATGTCCGCGCCTAGGACACAACCATGGAATGGTATTGCTGAAAGAAGAAATAGATCTATCATAGACTGTGCCAGAACACTAATGATGGAGAAAAATATTGGAGAGAAGCTGTGAGTACAACAGTCTATACCCTGAACAAAGTACAAGTCAAGAAAGGTATTAATGCTATACCTTATGAGCTATGGTATGGATATGCACCCAATGTAAGATATTTCAAAGTTTTTGGAAGTAAATGTTTCATACTGAAGGATAAAAAAAATGGAAAACTTCATGCTAAAAGTGAGGAAGGAATATTTCTTGGCTATTAAAATAAAAGTAAAGCATATAAGTGTTTGAATTATAACACTAATAAAATTGTGGAAAGTGCAAATGTTAGAATTGATGAATATGCAGAAAGAAATGAAGCAGAAAGCACAGAGGAACCTGAAAGTTACAAATCATTTGTCTATCTGGATGAGGAAGATTCTAATGTATTACCTAAACCTAAGAATGAGGTTTCCAAGAAATAGATAGAACCTGTAGAGTCACAGAATGAGGTTCTCGGGCAACAGGAGGTAATTGTCGAGCTATCTGATGGAGATGTCGAGACACAAAATCAACCTGAATTGAATGAGAATAATGAATCTAAAGCAAAGAAAGAACCTACTCTAGCAAAGTATGTGAGGAGGCACCATAAACCTGATCAAATAATAGGATCAAAGGATTCTTTAGTTATGAAAAAAATTAAGTTGAGAAACGGTACATGCTTGGTATGTGATTTTGAGGCTAAAACAGTAAAAGATGCTTTAGAGAATGAAGAGTGGATACAAGCCATGAATAAAGAGATTTAACAGATTGAAAAGAATAAGACTTGGACACTTGTACCTAGGCCAAATGACAAAAATGTAATTGGTACTAAGTGGGTATTCAGAAATAAGCTGAATGAACATGGAGAAGTAACAAGGAATAAATCTAGACTGGTAAGCAAGGGTTATGCACAAGAGGAAGGAAATGATTATGGAGAAATATTTTCCCTAGTTGCAAGGTTTGAAGGAGTCAGAACCTTACTTGCATATGCAGCCTAAAAAGGTTTTAAAGTTTATCAGATGGATGTAAAGTCAGCATTTCTGAAATGGGATATTAGAAGAAGAAGTGTACATTGAACATGCTAATTGATTTGTTGACCCAATCAAGAGGAACATGGTTTTTAGACTACACAAGGAACTATATGGACTGAAGCAAGCATGAAGAGCATGGTATGAGAGATTGTACAATTATCTGATAAAGATTGGATTCACAAGGACCAATGACAACAACAATCTATATTTGAAGAAATAACAAGATAAAGGTACTTTATTAGCTGAAATTTTTATTGATGACATTATATTTTGTGGACAAGATGTGTTATGCCCAACATTTTCAAAAGAGATGCAAACTGAATTTGAGATGTCTATGTTTGGTGAGATCAAATTCTTTGTTGGCTTACAAATATATCAAATGAAGAATGATATCTACATTACACAATCAAAATATGTCAAGGAGATACTAAATTTTTTTGGAATGGAAGAATCAAAACTAGTGAGTACACCCATGGCTACTAGACAAAAGTTAACAAAAAATAATGATACAAAAGAAGTGAATCAAACACTTTACAGGTCAATGATTAGAAAGCTATAATATGTTGTGTACAGTAGACCTGATATTGCTCTAGTTGTTGGAATTGTTACAAGATTTTCTGCCAATCCCAAGGAAACTCATATGATGGCAATAAAAAGAATTCTAAGATATCTCAAAGGAATAGATGAATATGGTCTGTATCACAAAAAGAATTATAAGTTTGAGCTCAAAGTTTACACTAACTTTAATTGGGATAGAAATGTGGATGATAACAAAAGCACCACAAATGGCACCTTTCTTTTGGGAAAGAGATTTGTTTCATGGACAAGAAAGAAATAGAATTGCACCTCACAATCTACAGCTGAAGCTGGGTATATGGCAGCAATAGTTAACTGCTCTAATATTGTGTTGTTGAAGATACTACTAACAGGAATGAAAGAGGAGATCATAGAACTAATTGTTATATATTGTGATAACATGAGTGCCATTAATATTTCTAAAAACCCTGTGATGCACTCTATGAAAAAACATATAGCTATAAAATATCATTACCTGAGGGAGATATTTTATAACAAGTGAGACTGGAATATGTGCATACTAAGGAAAAATTAGCATAAATATTTACAAAAGCACTACCCAAGGATGCTCATGAGTATCTACAAGGTAAATTAGGGGTGATTCCCCTATTTGAGGCTAATTAGTTCATAATGGAATTGTTGCATCAATTGTCATATTCAGAATATTTCAGACATTGATGCACAGGAAGTCACACTTTATGAAGCTTCCTAAAGCTGTGAAAGACATATAAGGACAAAAAAGAGGATCAATCATAAACAAGATGATAGGAATAGCATGATACTAAGTTAGAACAGAATAATTTGTGTGATGAAGATGTCAATGTCTTTGGCATTATTGTCAAAGAGGGAGAGTTTACTACTTAGAGAAAAAGGGAGAAATTACTGAAAGAGGGAGTCTTTAGATGAACATAAATAGAAAGATTTCAGTTTGATTACAGACACAGAGGGAGAAATGTTCTACAAAATGAGAATCAAAATGAAGCTAAAGACATTAATGAAGATTTGTTCATATCATGGAACATAGACAAACTTTTTGGATTGTATGGTAACTATGCTTGTAAAATTATTGTTTTAATGTTTAGTGTTGTCATCAATGCCAAAGAGGGAGATTGTTGGAAAGCTACAATGTAAACAATTGTTGTTTTGTCACTGATGTCAAACCTTAACTGGTGAGACTATTATTATCTGTTTGAGTACCATATCTATTGATTGTTGAAGAAGATTTGAAGGCAAGGATAAAAAGAAGACCGAGTGAAATGGTCGAGTTATGGAAAATTACAAGGGTACTTGATCAATTGGCACAATGGCAAAGTAATGTGTTGTTTATCTCTAAGACTAAGTTATGATGTTTGTTTACTGGGAACATTATATGCTGAGTGAATTTTGTGTTGACTGAGCACTAGTGTATGCTGAGAATAATTTCTAAGTGTCGACAGAGTGCCAGTAAATTACCAAAGAAAATAGTGATGACCGAGTGGAAGAACACAGTGTTGGCCGAGTGCCAGTATTTTGGTAATTATTGAGATTTGAGATCTTTGGTTGACATAATTGAATTTATTGGGATATTTAAAGTTAATTAAGGATAATCATGATTGGTCCACATTATTTAAATGCATGGGTAACCGTAATCAACGCATGGATCCAAGATTTAATTAGTGATTGCTGTGGAGAAGTAAATTAAATGTAAATGATGAAAAGATCCATTGGATCTAACCTAACCTAAGATCTACGATCTTGATTAAGTGGAAAAGATTTATTTTACCTAGATGAAGAGGTATAAGATAACCTTAAGGGGTTATTCAAAAGTGTGAGAAGTGAATGCAAGAGGATTGCATGATTAATTGATTGATTGGCATGATCTAGCAGAGAAGGTTGACCAGAGAAGTAGAGAGTTGCAAAAGTTATTTCTTGACGGATTTCCAAGCAGATCTGAAGATTGAAATGAGAATAGAGGCAACTCAGTGAATTAGCATAAGAGTTGAATTGGATTTGGATTTGCAAAGTAAGTTATATGTATCAGATCACACCTGCTGATTACTTTCTAATCATTGTATCAATCAAAATCCTTTAACCAGGTTGACCTAACAGTCATTGTATAAATCCTTTGAGAAAGGTGACATTCAGGTGGAATTTCCTAAGACCTCTAACAAGGCCACTCCTGACAAGTTGATTAAATCCTTTAACCATGTCACATTTAGCAATGTGTTTTGTAACCTTTAATAGGGTTGGCTTCTAGCAGAGCTCACTTTCAAAGAATGAAAACTTTGTATCATGTTAGTGGTGGTTTTTCCCAAACTGGGTTTCTACATTAAATATTGGTGTCAACTTGTGTGAATGTTTATGTTATGTTTTACTGTTAAGTTTTTGCAAGCTGATTACATTTGAATTGTAAACTACATATTTATGTTGTTGACTTATGCTGTTACTGCCCAACAGATCTAAGTTGCTTAAATTTCTATAAAGTTTCAATTGGCACATCTAGACTTGAGGATAGCTGATTAACCCCTGCCCCCCTCTCAGTTATTCTAAATTCATTCTAACACCACCATCATAGTGTTCAAGATGTTCAAATTTAGTTTTATCACCAGTCATGTGGTGAGAACAACCAATATCAATTATCCAAGTGTCATTCTTGCTAATATGAGATAAAAGTGTAGTCATTTAATTTTCTTCATTATCTAACACATCCTTAATAACAATGTAAACCACTTCATGTTCATCTTCATCAATATCAGAATCTTTAGCTATATAACAATATTTCTTACCTTTGTCCTTGTAGCTTTTGTATCTTTTGAAATATTTCTTGCCTTTTTACTTGATGAAATTTCTCTCACATTTGTCTTCTTTGTTTGGGCACTTAGCAACAATATGACCAACCTCATCACATCAAAATAAAATCAATGGTATTCTTCCTTTGTACTGTCCTTTTCCTTTGGAAGCTATCTTTACAAGTAGTGCTTCAAAGATTTCTAGATCTTCATCATCACATTCATCATCACTATCACTGTCAATCTATTTTCATTTTGAGTTTCTATCCATCCTACCAATGTTTAATTTAGCTTTGAATGCAGACTCCAAATTGCTAGGATTAGGAGAATAATTGTCAAAATTGTCTAACTCAAAAGTTGTAAGTCTTCCAACCAATCCATCTAGAGTTATATCATTATTGCACCTCATTTCTTGAATAGATGAAAATCTAATTGCATAGATAGGAAGTAAAGTTATCAATACCTTACTAAACAATGTTTTGTCTTGAATTGTTCCACCGAAAGCTCTGATGGAACTGACACTTTTCTTAATTTTTTCACTGTATTTTGTAATGTCTTCTCCTTCTTTCATTTTCATTTGATCAAATTGACCTCTGAGACTTTTTTCTTTGGCTCTCTTTATATTTTCATCTCCTCCATGGATATCATGCAATTTATTCCACATATCATAGGTAGTAGGGTAGTCCTTGACTTCATCAAATTTGAAATTGCTGAGTAAAGAAGCTGTATGAATCATCATTATGTTATGATGCTTCATGTCCACTATCTGATCAATAAACATTGGTCTCGGTGGTTCCACATACTTGTGATCCAAGAATTTCAAACCAGTATCTCCAATAGTAGATAGATGTAGCCTCATCAAATATTTCCATGTAGTGAAGTTAGCTTTGTTAAGCTTGGGGATCTCCCTTCTGTAAGACATATCTGATGTTTAGCTTAGGCCTTGAAACCTTCCCTGAAAGAACTTGGTGCTTTGATACCAATTCTTGGAAATGAGTTGAGTAAATAAGAGGGTAGTGGTGAATCAGTTACCACAAAAAACAAATCCAAGTCCCTTAGATGTCTTAAACAAACTTATCATTTTCACTCGGTTAACAAAGATATTTTGTTGTTACTCGGTTAATAAAGCTATCTTAAGATATTAACTATGTTTATCCTTTAGTGATTAAATGTAGAAACATAAAGCATAAAACAAATAACATTAACATAGATAACACCAAGATTTAACATGGAAACCCAATCTAGCAAAACCACCAATTGCAACAGTTACTATTTTTCACTCTTCTAAAGTGAGCCTGTTAGGAGCCAACACTGTTAAAGGTTACAAAAATACACTGTAAGGTGTGACCCTGTTAGAGAATTCAATCACCCTATAAGGGGTGGCCTTAATAGAGGTCTTCAAACACTTTAATATAGAAATGCCACCTTGTGAGAGGATTTAGAAAAGACTGTTAAGTCTACTCTACTAAGAGATTTAGATCACTTCTACAATTGATAGAGAGTAACAATGGATTGACCTATTTTGATAAACAAGTATCTTTGTTGATTCAGATCTCTTCTCTAGCTTTAAACTGGATCCTTACTGATCAAATATTCTATTACAGCTCTGTCTGATTGTTCTATCCTTAATCATAATCCCATCTGATTTTGCCTTCACTTTTCATATCCTAACACACTTTATATCTCCACACACATTCAATCCAAACTTGACCTTGTATATATATGATAAGCCTTGTCATGTTGGCCTGAATAACCTTCCAAATAATCAATACAACTTAAGTCTCTCGGCTACATATAACCAATTAAAGATTAAGTGTATGTTGTTAGTCGGTTGACACTAAATATTTACCTCTGTTAATATTGTAATCCTTCAATGCCCAACCATTACTGTAATGCCTGAGTGAACTTGGTTAGAACTGAAAATCACTTTGGTCTTCTTCAATGCATGAGAGTGCTTGGCATATACTGACTATGTTCAGTTTAGGTATAGACATTTGTGTAACATCACTATACTTGTGTAAACATCAATGATAATACACAATTGAATAATTGTCATCAACAATGAATATGCAAAAAGAATAGATTTTGGGATGGTTTGTAGGGCCATTAGGTTGGTCTCCCAAATATCAGCTAGAGTTTGTGCCAAATGTGCCTAATGCAATGGAGGGGTAATTTATGGATATAATCATTATTGACTTCCTTTTTAATCTGTTATTTGTATATGATGATTTTATTCCAAAAAATTTTCATGTCGTTATATTTTCTACACTTGCTTCATCATGTACATGCTTGCATTTGTTTTACAATGGTGATATAGTACTTCACGTGGAAATCAACACAAATATCATTTACCAATCAAGTATTGGCCGGGCTTTGAATAATATTGTAAAGTAAAAATTCATGTAATCATTAGTATTTAGGGTGCAAC
>MU224933.1:3227134-3264479 GCA_018584345.1 Thuja plicata | reverse complement strand
TATATATAAATATATATGTATATATACAATATATATATTTATATATATATATATACATATATATTTATATATATATACATATATATATATATGTATATATATGTATGTATATGTATATGTATATATATAACTTGTAAGAGAGTTTTTGCACTGTATGTGAAGGTTAAGAGACCCACCTCAATAGCATTGACAATGCTATTGAGGAAATATTATCACAATAATTTTTGTTTCCAACCTCTTGTTCTTCTTTCAAATCTGCCAAGATCCTTCTCATCCAAATAGCTTGACATACAGTTATATTTTCTTATATATATTCTTCCAGGACTCTAGATACAGAAGTCGTTGGTGCTATTTTATGCCTCTGCAAAGCGTTCTCAAACCCTTAACCTAGTTGAAAATGGTGGAAAATGACTAAAAAACCCTAACTATCTTGACCGATTCTATTTTTGTGTTACTTTTTTGGTCACTTAACTTACCTTAAGTCATGTGTTCATGTTAAATGGGTTACTTTTTGCAAAAAGACTATGTCATCCTAACCGCTTTATTAATTCCTAAGTCTCACCACGAAAAATCCCTTTTGTGTCATTACCTTATGTAGTGAGCAAGTCACTTTTGATCTAATGGTCAGCTTAATGGCTTATGCCCAAGATGCATGACATCTATCAGGCAAGCGATTAAGTGGTGATGACATCTGGAAGTTGGTGGACCCAGATATTTAGAGGTGGAAAAAACTTAAATTTCAGTTAAGTTGTTTCATATCTGACGGTCAAATTAATGGCTTAATTAGAAAGTGCACGAGATCTAATGGGCAAGCAATTAAGCAGTGGTGACGCATGTCCTTGGTGGGGCCGAACAAGTCATAAAGGTTCTCAACTAAACAAAAGGCAAGTTGTTTTAAATCTAACGGCTCACTTACTGGCTTAATCAGAACATGCACACCATCTATCAAGTAAGCGATTAAGCGAAGGTGACGTGTGTCCTTGATGGGGCCGAACAGTCATAAAGGTGCTCTGTTAAACAATGGGAAAGTTTGGAAAGATCGAACGGCCCACTTAATTGCTTAAAGGGAAGTGCTCGACATCTAATGGGCAAGTGATTAAGCGGTGGTGACATGTGTCCTTGGTGGATAGTTGTTTTTGGGAAAATAAGATAACCTTCAGATGCAGAGAACGATGAAAATAATCAACGGCTCAAATTCAAAGTTGATAAAAAAAAATTTAGAGAGCCGTTAAGCCATGAAATTGAAGCCTGTGAATTAATTGCAGAATGTGTGGCAACTCTAGTCGAATTCAATTCAAAAGATTGATTTGATTGAGGCTATAGAATTGATTAAGTCGACTTGTAGTCACAATGATTCATCAAAATCATTTGAGAAAAAATTGGATTGCAGAGAAAATTGGCTTCACATGACTTCTGTACAGAATGGGTAAGCTTACTGATTCACTAGCATTCAAATTGTGGTGGAATTTGTAGTTCAGAAAGGTTTTAGAGCTTTGTTTCAGAATTTGAGTCTAGTATCGAGAGAAAAAAACCTTAGAATGGACCCTAGAGTTGAAGTTTCTGTAGAGGTTGATTACCAAAAGAGAAATGTTAGGGAAGATTTGTTGCAACAATTACCACTGTCCTCAGGCCATGCCACACAAATTAAAAGGGTAGTTCCACCACATCCCCGCTTCAAAATTGGAGAAGGGTTATACGATTTCGGTAGATGGGCGAAAGAGGCCAATACCAGTTTTGATGGCCTCACTCTATTCAGAATGGCTTATACCCAGAGGAATTCCCCTACCCCAGACTATAATATTTGGGAATTAAATGTGGGAAAACTAATAGCACCTAGTGTGTTCATGGACACTGATTTTCTCACCTTGATTGCAAACACTTATGATAAGGTGGCTAGGGTTGTTAGGGATACCCAGGGAAATATACTATTGACTGTATTACCTAATAAAATCAAAAGGATTTTCAAGCTGACTAACACCTCTCAACATATGGATGATATTGATCTTGAGTACTTTAAAGAAGTATACTAGAACCAAAGAGATTATTACAGGGGTCAATTAGTGAAGGGGCATGTCAACAAAATAGGGAACTTGGTTGTGGTAGGGACTAGTACCTCGGAACCTTTCAAGTTGGATCTTTTTAATGGCAAGGCTAGAAAGATGTATAGTGCTCTATGCAATGTTTTGGGGATGGATGAAGAGGTGGCAATGCCTGTCCATATAATGTTGATGGTTGTTCAAATTTTGCATCCCCACTTGTCAGTAGTATTTGATTTTGCATCTTATATTGCTAAGGAGATGCATGAGGGTCTGTCAGGAATTCAAGATGGAAACATATAGAAACCAATGGGTTGGTATTCCCACATGATGCATATGTTTTTTTTCAACAGTGCAGACTTCATTGAGGAAGAAATGGAACTAGAGAAATTCCAAGATGGTAAAGAATTGCCTGTTCAAATGTGGAGTGCAGCTTTGTCATGGGACAGGAAGAATGCTAGTTATGTGTAATTTGATAAGGTCTTTGAAACTAGACTCAAGTCACTACCGAGTAACCAAAATGCTAGGGTTCACAATGAAATGATGAGGCTTTTAAGGCCTATGGAATATGCCTCAGAGTTAGAAATTGCTCACAATTGGGGAGATTTAATTTTGTACCCTTTTTCCATAGTAATTAGGGATTATGGTTTTAGAGTTACTCCTTATGTGCTACCCTACAGAGTCCCACTCAAGATTGGAGTAGAAGAAATTATAAGGCAATTAGGTGGACTATAGGAAGAATCCCTAACCAGAAAGATGAAGGTAGATATATTTCCTACCCTCACCAGAGCCCATCACTTTATCATAACCAAAGGTGGGTGGACACAGTTTGATAAGTATTTTGAGCCCTATCATTTAGCCACTTACGTTTCCAAATGTGTAGATAATGAAGATTTTATCATGGGTATGTTCAGGAAGAGGACTAAATGTGTGATGTTAGAACATCAATTCAATTATCCAAAGGATATCATCAGAAATATTTTTGACCTTGATGTTTAGGAAATTAGGAAAGAGAAATGGATGGCGTACAAGAAGTCTTTGGACTTTGTACAAAATTTTGACAAGACCCATGATCCTTTAAAGGATTTTTTCCCATGGTCTTACAAAATTGATTCCCTAATGAATCTTTTTGAGTGAATTATGCAAACCCTAAATGAGAAGAGACAGAGAGAAGTTGAAAATGATCTAGAAAGGGCTCTTGCTATCCTAAATAGATTTCCACAGAGCAGAATAGTCCCACTGGGGAATTATGTAGTATATAAAAGGAGAGGATACACTACTATTTCTCCCAAAGTTGACCAACCTCTTCAACATAAGGGAAAGAGACCAGCAGATATCAGTGTTCAAGAGGTGCCCTCTCCCAAAAGGCAAAGGGTGGAAACCAAAGAATAGGAGAGTGAATTATATTCTCCTTCCCAATCCCCCATGCAGTATGATGATCAGGCCATTGCTGAACAACTAGTACAATTGAGGAATGTTGGTGAAGTAGTTGTTACCACTCAAAAGCTACAAGAAGGGATTGTAGAGGCACCTACACATATAGAAACTGACCTCACAAGAGCAGAGTTTTCTGGTACGGAGTTAGATCCTATCACCAAACAGGCCAGTGATGAATTCTTGTCTGATGACAATTTCATCAAAACTAGGGCTTTCATTCAATTTCTATGGAGGTGCCATATTGACGAATACAATCACAAGTGCCAAAAGATGCTAGAAGCTCAACCCAAATTTTCCAAGGAGGATGTAGAGAAAGAAGTTAAGAAGGAAATGATATCAAATTTTGAGAAGATTACCCCTGAAGAGGGTATACAAATGGTTAAAAGGCAGGGAGTTCTCATCTTGCCACAATGGAATCTAGCAGATGCAGTGGTCTTTGATGGTCATTAAAGAAAAAAGACAAGAGGATAATAAAGGAAGATGATGATGTTGAAGATACAAGAAGCTTAATTTTAAAGAAGGTTGCTGACACTTCAAGAATTGAAGCTACAAACCTTGTGGTTCAAAAAGCTAATTTAAGCATGAAGGTAGTTGAGAGAGAAAAGGAGGCCTATGTCAGCTTAAATGAGAGATATGAATTTTTACTTAAAGATTATAATGAGGAAAAGGTTAAATCTTTGATGAAAGATAACAGAATAGCAGAGATGGAGGGTAAACAAAAGATCCAATTTGTGCCCCAAGGGGTAATTTCTCAGGAACCTCACTAACCCTCCACCTCTAGTCCATTTGTGACATATCCCCAATCCCCTGCACATTTAAGTCCTACTACCCAAGAAGTCATTGATACTAAAAGAGCAGAATTAGAGGGTGAGAAGAACAGGTTGATCAGTGAAAGAACAAGGCTAGAAGAAGAGGGTAAAAAAGATCTTTAAGATTCTCCAGCATACAAAGAGGCTGAGGAATTGGTAATGAAAAAATGTTTAGATCAGATATTTTCCAACCTCAAAAGGTGTGCCAATGAGGTTAACCTCTCTAACCTCTATTTAATGGGAAAGAAGATTGCAAGCATCACCAAAAAATATGAGGATGAAAAGAAGCAGTGGGATCTGATAGTGAATAATTGGAAAGGGAAGGAAGCCCATCTCAAATCCTTTTATTCTCTGTCAAAGGAACACAATAACATTGATATTATCCTGACAAGCACCCATAAATGTCTCAAACTAATGGTTAATTTGGACATCAAGAAGAACATGATCATCAAAAGGGTCACAATTCTAAGAGAAGAGTTTTCCAGGGATAGATATAATATGTATCACAATATGTTCAAAGAAGATGGAAACATAAAGAATGAAGCCTTATGGCTAAGAAAATTGAATGAAGCACTGACCAGCAGGATAAAAAGTATTGTTACATTGGCAAATACTGGCTGGTTTGTGTTAACTATTGATATTTGAATAAAGCCAAGGCATTCTTTAAATTCGAGGAGGTAGAATTTGAGAAGGCTAATGGTGACTAGGAAGAGTTCAATAGCCAGAAAGATGAGGTCCTCAGCTTCAGTTGGCCAAGTGATGAGGTGTTCACCACATGGGTTAGCAAGTACGGAATAGTCACCCCGGTAGCATGATACAATAAACATAAAGGGGATAGCTAACACCAAAGAGGTTGAGCAATTTGAACAAATCAAATATTGGGGCCTCTGCACCAACAAGAGAATAATTTCCAGATGACAAGGACCCAGCCACCTCAGAGCAACTTCAAGCATTCAGGCGGTCATAGGAAAAAAGATTACATGGCTAATAGAAAAATTTGTTACTCCCATCCGCCTGAAACTTTGTCTCTTCTTGGAACTGTATTTTGTCATTTAGTCCAGTCATTTGTAGCTTATTGCATCCTTATTTTCCAAAAGGATTCCAAGATGAATGTGGTTGTCTATAAGTATCAAACCCTAGTATTGTAATAAGGATGGTAAAAATAAGACTACAAGGCAGATTACTGAATGGTGTCTGAATGTCAGTTTTTGAGTCTTTAAAAGTAATGATATTGAATTCACATTAATAAAATATGATGGAATCTCCATTTTGATATCAATGATGTCTTCTTAAATTTGCTATTAATTCTTGTATGTTCAATTTGTAAGGCATTTTGTGTATAATGGCTATAAAGTAGCCACGTTCTTGTCTGTAAGTTGATTTTAAGGAAAGTTTTAAATCTTGCAGATAACTGCAGAGGGTTAGTGTTTATGTAGGGATTTGATACATGGGTGTGAGGATGAGAGTGTAGTTTGTAAGGAATTCTATCTGGGGTTCATTTGTATTTCCATTTGTTATCTTTAATATATGTATGCTCTGTTTGACTCTATCACCCATGATTAGGCACTGGTCAAAATGCTGAAAAGTGGTTGTTATTGTCAACTCAAATTTAATCAATCTTTATATTTCTATTATTTCAAGTACATGTCTAGCTAATTGTATATAGTACATTTCATCTTAGTGATTACATAAAGAGTGAATCATTAGGTTAGCCTTCCTAAGCCTAATGGCATAAAAAGAAGAAGGATCACCAATCCTTAATCCACTATTGAAAAACTGTTGAAAGATAATATTCTATCAAAGGTCCACCCACCTGGGTATGTGGAGCCCAATTTGTAGAAATATTTTTCATCCTTGTTAATTATCCTTTTCCCTATGAGAATCTAACTTGGGTACAAGAGAGTCTAGCATTTATTTTTGTTATAATCGATTCTACAAGAAAAAGAGCTAACAAATTGGCGACTCTACTCGGGATAGAGAGTACAAAATCTTGTTGAAAATTTCATAATATCTTTGGTTTTAAAAGTTAAATATCAAACTACCTCAGATTATGTTTGCCCATCTGAGTCACACTAACAAATTAGTGACTCTACTGGGGAACTTGCAATGTTCTAAGAGTCATGATCATGAAAGCATTTGTGCTTACAATATTGAGAATTAGTTTTATTTTCCTCATAATCATTAAAGCAAGTTTATTCTGCTTATCTACTGTGGCACATTGTTTGAAGGTCCTGATTCTAAAAATGATATAGATCTTGTCTCAGTTGGAATAGTTGATAATTCTAAGATATCTATTATGGTTCCTTGTATGTTCTCAAGAGGAAGTCCGCTGAATGAAAAAGAGTTGTAGCTATGGACAGTGAAAGATCATTTTCTTGAAATTTCCAGGTGAGGAATTATCAAGCCTAATCTATCTGCAAAGTTCTATATTTTCTTATTGCTTAAAAGAAATCTATGACAGGACAAGGTGTTTGATCTCTATATATATTAATCCTCTAAAAAGTGGTGGCTACTCTAACTTCTGTGTATTCCAGTATTGCATAGTGAAATATTTGTTTATTATGTGAGATGAGCTGACAAAGAAATACCAGATCGTATTCCAAAATGAATCCTAAAAAGGATCTTGGAGAAGAGCTCCATACGCCTCAAAGGAAACAATGGTCCAAAAGAGGGGCATCTAAACATGATTCCCAACATGCCTCTAAAGGAAAAATGGATATTCCCATTCCAGAAAGGAAGTCATCTTCATCTGAAGATGTAGAACCCATGGGACTAGTTGATGCCTATAGAGATAATACCAATTTTGATACCTTTAGGGATGGAGAAAATACTGACATAGGGTTCTTTCCTACTAAAGGAAAATCTTGCTCCACCAGAAGAGACTTTTGCTGCTGAAACAACATCATATTATTCTGATAAGTTGCAAGACGAGGTTGTGGCTTTGAAAAGAAAAAAGAAAGAACAAGAAAAGGAAATAGCTGAAGCAGAGGAAAAATGTGGGCAAAGGATATATGACTTGTTATTGGAAAGAGAAGAACTCTTAGCCGAGACTAGAAGGAATGATCTTAAGACTAAAATCCTAAATCAAGAAGTAAAAGGTCTGGATCCAGAATTGTTTGGTACCCTCAATGATTTGAGAAGTAAAGACCCAAATAAAATATCCAATCCTGACAAGGATGAGTTTGAGAAGGAAGGACATGTCATTAGGCAGTTGTTCCCATATGAGAATCAATGAAATGTGAAACTCAAAGTAACTACTAAAGATGCCCCTGACAAAGGTAAGCAAAATATTGTTGGTATCAACATAAATGAGCCTGGGAAGAAAGTTTCTAACCTTGAAGGAATACCTAAAATTGACTTGGATATTAAACAAGCTATGAAGGCTAAAGATGACTTGGCAAAACAACTAGAAAAGTTGGAATTGGAGGCTGCTGCAGTTGATATGAAGATGAAGAGAGCCTTACTCCATGCTACCAATAATACTACTACAAGTAGTTCTATGCATGGGAATCAAGGAGTACAACAATTAAATCCTTCTACTAATCTAAATGTGAACAATCAAGGTAGTGCTCCTAAGGTCCAAAACTGTGGAAAAAACCTAAATGTTCAAAGCTCTAGTCCTAATGTAGCTGCTCAAATTATGGGTCCTCACCCAATTTTTCAAGCTGCCAAGCCCAAGCAGAGAGTTCCTCCACCTGTTCAACATTAAGGAGGAATTTTTGGACCAAATGGTAATAATGAGTTAGAAAATTTTCAAAGGAGACCTGTCCAGATGAAGAGATATAGAGCTCTCTTCTTTGAAGGCATTCTTGGTCACCCTAATGTGATCCCCAATGAGGTAAGAGATAGGATCCCTAAGTTCACAGGAAATAATGTTGTTACTTGTGAAGAGAATTTGAAAGCTTTTGGTGATAAGATTACTTATTTTGAAATTGAAGATGAGGATGTCATTATGAAACTTTTTGTTCAGTCTTTAATTGAAGATGCTAGGGATTGGTTCAGAAAATTGCCAAATGATAGTATTGCCTCTTGGGATGAATTTGTAAAGTCTTTTAGGGAGCAGTATAGAGAGCATGTTAATTTTGGATACATGTTAAATGAATTTAATAACATTAAGAAGTTCCCAAATGAAAATATGGCTGATTTTAATAGAAGATTCCAAAAGGCTATGAACAAATTGTTCCAAGTTTTGAGATTAGATGAGGAAGTGTGTCTTACCACTTACATTAATGCTGCTAATGGAAAAATGTCTTATCTGCTTAGAGATAAAAACCCAACTACCTTAAGGGATGCTTACAAGATAGCAATTGACATTGAGAGTAATAGGAGAGTATCAGGGAAATTGGGGAAGAGATAAGACAATAATCTTTGCAAAGAAAAGGGATCTTCCAATAAAAGTGTCAAAGAAGATGATAAAGTGGATAAATTGGTGAGTGCAGTAAAAGACCTTGTTGCCAAGATGGATAAAAATGATAGAGGAGGGTACCAAGATAATAAGTATACTAACCAAAGATTTGGAAGACAATCTAACTTGAGAGATTATCCATACAAGACCAATTGGAATAATGGCAAACCTGTCCCTGAGGGGCAAGAGAACCCAAAAGCAAAAGAAACCCCAAATCCCCTAAAAAGTATTAGTGCCAATTATGTTGAGAATAATCCCTAGTGTGATGCTTGCAATATGCCACACTCTTCCTATCAATGTGTAGTAGCTCAGGCTTTGTTTGACCAAACAGAAGAAAGAGATCAGGAAGGCCGTGCTATTAATATGTTCACTATAAAGAAACCATATCCATGGCTCCCTCATATTGCTTCATCCTCTGATAATTCATGTTCAGAGGATAATTATTGTTTTACAAACTAGTTACAAAGTTCAACATATCAAAGTGATCAGGATGAGTATGTTTCACAGGAAACTATAAACACAGTGGATGATGATAGTTCAAAATCTCATTTTAGGACTCCTACTAATGAAGAAAAAAGGAATTTTTCTATTGCAGCAATTAATCAAGCAAGAAATGCCTACAACTTAAGAAATAGAATAGTACAACCAGCTCAAGGAAAGTCTACCCCTGTTTATGTTAGAAAAGACTCACCTCAAGTAAATGAGGATTTTCATCCTAAGAACGATGACAATGATAAATGTTGGAGACAAGCAGGATCTTCTCATGATCATATTGGGGGGGAATATCAAAGAAAGAATTAGTACCAAATGAGAAACTCAAGAAAATGAAGAAAGTGAATGATATTCCCCCTGAATCACCTCATTTTGACATGAAACATACCTTGACCCAAATGAAAGTCTCAGTTCCTCTTATGGAAATGTTGAAAATAAAAGAGCATAAGGAAGTTGCTCTAGAATTATAGAAAGGAATAGATGATGTATCTATCCTTAATCATGAGGAGATACATTTGACACTAAATAGTGCTAAAGAAAATTGTCCATTAGTAAAAGGAAAAGGAAAGAGCAAGGAATTTTCTATAATTTATATTGGAAATATAATAACCTAAGAACCATTGTCTATTGATCCATTCTATGTCACCTTAATGGTAAATAGTTTCTTGGTAAAAAACTGCATGATTTATTCTGGAGCCGCAGCAAATGTGATGTCCTATCATGTGATGAAAGAATTAGGCCTCCGGGTTACTACATCTGCTGGGAGCTGCTATGCCATGGATAATAGGGAAGTTCCTATCATAGGAACATTGAAAGATATTGAAGTGAAAATTGTTGTTTTCCCTAAAGCAACTTATAGAATGGACATAGTAGTAGTGGATACTAAACCATATTATGGTATGCTTCTATCAAGGCAATGGGAAACAATAGTAGGAGGAAAGATGCAGTTGGATTTATCTTATGAAACTATCCCTATAAATGGGAATGGGGTCGAATTATATAGAGAACCCTGGTCATCTACTATGGTTGAGGTGGTCTTACCTGATCAATTAAATTGTTGTGTGAATGTTGATATGGAAAATTTTATGGTTGAAGAAGTTAAGCCACAGCTAAAGAACACTGACCCAATTGTGGATGAATTGCTATTGCAAAAAAATGGGCTTTGGAAAATGTATTTTGATGGAGGATGTTCAAAAGAAGGATGTGGGGTAGGAGTCTTGTTGATATCCCCATCAGGTATCACTTTCAAAGATTCATTCATGTTAACTTTTCAATGCACAAACAATACTGCCAAATATGAGGCTTTAATCTTGGGAATGGATATTGCCATCAAGCATGGTATTAAATTTTTATAAGCCCTTGAAGATTCCCAGTTTAGTATATCTCAGATCAGGGGACATTATGCTGCTAAAGATGACAGATTAAAATTGTATAAATATGTTGTCTGGGATAGGATGAAATTCTTTGATGCTTTCAATATATTATGGGTAGAAAGATCAAATAATATAATGGCAGATTCAACATAAATGAAAACTATATGACTTAGAAGTCCAATGCCAGAGTGGAAGACTTAGAGGAAATAAATTTGGGATCTGAAAAATCTCCCCAATTAGTCTACATTGGAAAGAAATTGGACAGCAATGTGAGACAAAATTTGATAAAGTTGCTGAAAAAGTACAAACATGTTTTTGCTTGGTCCTATGATAATTTGAAAGCCTACAAAGAAGATTTATTCCAACATGACGTCCCTCTAAAAGAAGGCACTAAACCATTCAGACAAAAGCAAAGGCCAATAAATCCATTAATGGCTACCAAGATGCAGATAGAATTGATGAAGCTAAGAGATGTAGGCATAATCAAGCCTATTAGACATTCATCTTGGGTCTCTAACTTAGTCCCTGTAAGAAAGAAAAATGGGGAGATAAGGTTTTGTGTTGATTTCAAAAATTTAAATGTAGCCTCATTGAAAGATAATTACAGACTACATAACATGGAGGCTATGTTGCATAAAGTCACTGGATGTGATTTGTTATCTATGATGGATGGATTCTTAGGGTACAATCAAGTGCTAGTTAAATAATCTAAGCAATTCAAAATAGCACTTACTACCCATTGGGGCACTTATGTATATGCTCGTATTCCATTTGGGCTAAAAAATGCTGGTGCAACTTTTCAAAGAGCTATGGATGTAGCCTTCAAAGACCTCATAAATGTTCTGATGGTGGTGTATCAAGATGATTTAACAACTTTCTAAAAAAGGGTAGAGGATCATTGCAATCACTTGGAAAAGGTCATGGTAAAAGCACTAGAATATGGGGTGTCTCTGAACCCAAAAAAGTGTCACTTTGCTGTTACTCAAGGGAAAATTTTGGGACATATAGTGTCAAAGGAAGGGGTGAGGATAGATCCTGAAAGGGTTGAAGCCATCCAAAAGGTACTTTCTCCCAAGAACCTAAAAGGTATACAATCATTTCTAGGGAAGATTAACTTTTTTAGGAGATTTATTGCCAACTTTGTAGAACTAGTTAAACCTATTGTCAAATTGCTAAAGAAAAATGTGAAGTTTGAATGGCGCCTACAAGCTTGGTTAGCCTTTGAAAGGATAAAACAAGCTATTCAAGAAGCACAAGTCCTTGTATCCCCTAATTAAACTAATCCCTTTTCTTTGTTTACTTTTTCCTCATTTCATACTATTGCAGCAGTCTTATTACAGAAGGATAGTGAAGGATTTGAGCACCCTATTGCATTTTTTAGTAAGTCATTGCAATCAACTGAATTAAATTATCAGATGATGGAAAAACAAGATTATGCTCTGGTGAAGGCAGTCAAGAATTTCAGGCCTTATTTGGTGTGTGCAAAAGTAAAATCCTATGTCCCCCATGCTACTGTCAAAGACATCTTTGTTCAAAATGAAGTGACTGGAAAGAGATGTAAATGGATAAACAAAGTCCAAGAGTTTGACATAGAAGTCCATATCACTAAGTTGGTGAGGGGATTAGGGTTGGCTAAGTTGATGACAAAAGAAAATTTGGATTTGGTCCAAGTAAACAGTGTTGGTGTAAAATAAAACTTCTTGACAAGTATTGAGATGCAACCCTGGTATACCAATATTGTTTATTTTCTGAAAAATGCTAAATATCTAGATAACTTGAATGATAACCAAAGGAGGAGTTTGAAGTTGCAATCACAAAAGTATGTTTTTTTGTAGGGTGATTTGTTCTAGAAAAATAGAGATGTGATCTTGTTATTATGTCTTGACAAAGTTCAGTCAAAAAAGGTATTGAAAGAAATGCATGCTGGAATGTGTGGAGGACATTATTCTACTAGAATAACAGCCCATAAAATTTTGAGGACTGGATATTATTCACCTTGTGTTTTTCAAGATGCTCACACTTTTGTTAGGAAATGTGAGCCATGCCATAGATTTTCAAGAAAGATGAAATATTCAGGGGCATTGTTATTAAACCTAGTAGTAGCAGAGGCTCCCTTTGTTATGTGGGGAATGGACTTTGTAGGAGAATTTAATGAAAAATCAAGTGGAGGCCATGGCTAGATTTTGCTAGCAACTGATTATTTCACAAAGTGGGTGGAAGCAATCCCAACCAAAAAGGCAACAAGTACTGTGGTTATTGATTTTATGATGGATAATGTAATTATAAGATTTGGTGTCCCCCTTAAATTGATAATGGATAATGCCATGTGCTTTAGATTGGAAGAATTCACTGACTTTTTCTCTTATATGGGAATTGTTATGTCCTATTCATCTCCATACCACTCTCAAGCTAATGGTCAAGCAGAATCCAGTAATAAAAGTATCTTGCAAATCTTTAAAAAGACCTTGGAGAGAAATAAGAGAGCTTGGCATGTTAAGTTGAAACTTGCCCTTTGGGCTGATAGGATTACTATCAAGAAAGCCACTAGAGAGTCTCCTTTTGAATTGGTTTATCGTGTTCAGTCAAGGATGCATGTTAACAATTTGCTCCCAGTTTACAAATTTATCCAAGATGAAGAAATAGAAATTTCTAAACTCATGGAAGAAAGGATGGTTTAGTTAGTAGAATTGGATGAAATAAGGAGAGAAAGCCAAAGAGAAAATGTCAAACTACAACAAAAAATGAAGTACCTTTTTGACAGAAGGGCAGATGAGAGAAAGTTTCTGCCTAGTGATTTTGTATTACAGTGGAATACTAGGGCTGAAGAGAAAGGAAAACACAAGAAATTTGAATCACTATGGATTGGACAATTTTTTATATCTCAGATCTTTGGAAAAGATTCTTATTTCCTCAAGAATCTGGATGATGAAGAACAAGAATTGCCAGTGCATGGACAATTCCTTAAAAATTTCTTTAATTAAATTTTCTTCTCCATGCACAGTAGTATATATTATATGTATAGGTGTGTTTCCTTTCTATTGGTCTAGTTTGTGGTCTGCTTCCACAAACATCTGTGGTTGTTGTTATAACCTAGTGTTTAAACATCCTTAGAAAAAGCCACTATTGGTGCTATTTCCTGTTTGGATTGTGCCCTGTAGTTTTCCTAGGGTCCCTTGTCATTGGTAGTGCCCAAGGCTTTGAAATTGAGATTAAAATTGTTTTTATGCCTCTGCAAAGCATGCTCAAAACCTTAACCTAGTTGAAAATGGTGGAAAATGACTAAAAAACCCTAACTGTCTTAACCAATTCTATTTTGTGTTACTTTTTTGGTCACTTAAGTTAAATTAAGTCATGTGTTCATGTTAAATGGGTTGCTTTTTGCAAAAAGACTATGTCATCCTAACCGCTTAATTAATTCCTAAGTCTTGCCATGAAAAATCCCTTTTACATCATTACCTTATGAAGTGACCAAGTCACTTTTGATCTAACGGTCGGCTTAATGGCTTATGCCCAAGATGCATGACATCTATCAGGCAAGCGATTAAGTGGTGATGACATCTGGCAGTTGGTGGACCCAGACATTTAGAGGTGGCAAAAGCTTAAACTTCAGTTAAGTTGTTTCATATCTGATGGTCGGCTTAATGGCATAATCAGAAAGTGCACGACATCTAACGAGAAAGTGATTAAGCGGTGGTGACGTGTGTCCTTGGTGGGGCCAAACAAGTCATAAAGGTTCTCAGCTAAATAGTGAGCAAGTTGTTTTAAATCTAACAGCTCGCTTAATGGCTTAATCAGAACATGCACGACATCTATCTAGTAAGCGATTAAGCGGAGGTGATGCTTGTCCTTGGTGGGGCCGAATAGTCGTAAAGGCGCTCTGTTAAATAGTTGGCAAGTTTGGAAAAATCAAACAGCCCGCTTAATTGCTTAAAGGGAAAGTGCTCAACATCTAATAGGTAAGCAATTAAGCGGCGGTGACACATGTCCTCGGTGGATAGTTGTTTTTGGGAAAATAAGATAGCCGTCAGATGTAGAGAATGATGTAAAGAATCAACGGCTCAAATTCAAAGTTGATAAAATAATTTGCAGAGAGCCGTTAAGCTACAACATTGAAGCCTTTGAATTAATTGTAGAATGTGTGGCAACTCTAGTCGAATTCAATTCAAAAGATTGATTTGATTAAGGCTATAGAATTGATTAAGTCAACTTACAGTCACAATGATTCATCAAAATCATTCAAGCAAAAATGGGATTGCAGATAAAATTGGCTTCACATGACTTCTGTGCATAGCGGGTAAGATTACTGATTCACTAGCATTCAAATTGTGGTGGAATTTGCAGTTTAGAAAGGTTTTAGAGCTTTGTTTTATAAATTGAGTCTAGTATTGAGAGAAAAAACCTTAGAATAGCCCCTAGAGTTGAAGTTTTTGGAGAGGTTAATTACCAAAAGAGAAATGTTAGGGAATATTTGTTCCAACAATTACCACTGTCCTTAGGGGATGCCACACAAATTAAAAGCATAGTTCCACCACATCCCCACTTCAAAATTGGAGCAGGGTTATACGATTCTGGTAGATGGGTGAAAGATGCCAATACAAGTTTTGATGGCCTCACTCTGTTCAGAATGACCTATAGCCAGAGGAATGCCCCTACCCCAGACTGTAATATTTGGGAATTAGATGTGGGAAAACTGATAGCACCTAGTGTATTCATGGACACTGATTTGTTCACCTTGATTGCAAACACTTATGATAAGGTGGCTAGGGTTGTTAGGGATACCCAGGGAAATATACTATTGATTGTATGAGCTAATGAAATCAGAAGGATTTTCAAGCTGAATAACACCTCTCAACATATGGATGATATTGGTCTTGAGTACTTTAAAGAAGTATACCAAAACCAAAGAGATTATTACAGGGGTGAAGTAGTGAAGGGGTATGTCAACAAAATAGGGAACTTGGTTATGGTAGGGCCTAGAACCCCAGAACCTTTCAAGTTGGATCTTTTTAATGGCAAGGCTAGAAAGATGTATAGTGCTTTGTGCAATGTTTTGGGGATAGATAAAGAGGTGGCAATGCCTGTCCATATAATGCTGATGGTTGTTCAAATTCTGCATCCCCACTTGTCAGTAGTATTTGATTTTGCATCTTATATTGCTCAGGGGATGCATGAGGGTCTGTCAGGAATTCAAGATGGCAACATACAGAAACCAATGGGTTGGTATTCCTTCATGATGCATCTGTTATTGTTCAACAGTGTAGACTTCTTTGAGGAAGAAATGGAACTAGAGAAATTCCAAGATGGTAAAGAATTTCCTGTTCAAATGTGGAGTGCAGATTTGTCATGGGATAGGAAGAATGCTAGTTATGTGTATTTTGATAAGGTCTTTGCAACTAGAATCAAGTCACTGCTGAGTAACAAGAATGATAGGGTTCACAATGAAATGATGAGGCTTTTAAGGCCTATGGAATATGCCCTAGAGTTAAAAATTTCTCACAATTGGGGAGATTTAATTTTGTACCCTTTTTCCATAGTAATTAGGGTTTATGGTTTCAGAGGTACTCCTTATGTGCTACCCTACAGAGTCCCACTCAAGATTGGAGTAGAAAAAATTATAAGGCAATTAGGTGGACTATAGGAAGAATCCCTAACCAGAAAGATGAAGGGAAATATCTTTCCTACCCTCACCAGAGCCCATCACTTTATCATAAACAAAGGTGGGTGGACACAGTTTTATAAGTATTTTGAGCCCTATCATTTACCCACTTTTGTGTCCAAATGTGCAGATAATGAAGATTTTATCATGGGTATGTTCAGGAAGAGGACTAAATGTGTGATGTTAGAACATCAATTCAATTATCTAGATGATATCATCAGAAATATTTTTGACCTTGATGTTCAAGAAATCAGGAAAGAGAAATGGATGGCGTACAAGAAGTCTTTGGAATTTGTACAAAATTTTGACAAGACCTATGATCCTTTAAAGGATTTTTTCCCATGGTCTTACAAAATTGATTCCCTAATGAATATTTTTGAGGGATTTATGCAAACCCTAAATGAGAAGAGGTAGAGAGCAGTTGAAAATGATATAGAAAGGGCTCTTGCTGTCCTGAATAGATTTACATAGAGAAGAATAATCCCACTAGGGAATTATGTAGTATATAAAAGGAGAGGATACACTACTATTGCTCCCAAAGCTGACCAGCATCTTTAGCATAAGGGATAGAGACCAAAAAATATCAATGTTCAAGAGGTTCCCTCTCCCAAAAGGTAAAGGGTGGAAACCAAAGAATAGGAGAGTGGATTATGCTCTCCTTCCCAATCCCCCATGTAGTATGATGATTAGGCCATTGCTGAACAACTAGTACAATTGAGGAATGTTGGTGAAATAGTTGTTACCACTCAAGAGCTACAAGAAGGGATGCTAGAGGCACCTAGACATACACCAACTGACCTCACAGTAGAAGAGTTTACTGGTAAGGAGTTAGATCTTATAACCAAACAGGCCAGTGATGAATTCTTTTCTGATGACAATTTCATCAAAACCAGGGCTTTCATTCAATTTCTATGGAGGTGCCATATTGATGAATACAATCACAAGTGCCAAAAGATGCTAGAAGCTCAACCCAACTTTGCCAAAGAGGATGTAGAGAAAGAAGTTAAGAAGGAAATGATACCAAATTTTGATAAGATTACCCTTGAAGAGGGTAGACAAATGGTTAAAAGGAAGGGAGTTCTCATCTTGCCACAATAGGATCTAGCGGATGCAGTGGTTTTTGATGTTGTAAGAAAGCAAGCTAAACCTATCAGCACTATTGGGACGTCAGTTGGTGCCCAATTTAGTGAAGATCATGCAGCTCTGGAAATGTAGTCATTAAAGAAAAAAGACAAGAGGAGAGTAAAGGAAGATGATGATGTTGAAGATACAGGTAGCCTTATTGTAAAGAGGGTTGCTGACACTTTAGGAATTGAAGCTGCAAACCTTGTGGTTCAAACAGCTAACTTAAGCATGAAGGTAGCTGAGAGAGAAAAGGAGGCCTATCTTAGCTTAAATGAGAGACATGAATTTGTACTTAAAGATTATATTGAGGAAAAGGTTAAATCTTTGATGAAAGATAATAGAATAGCAGAGCTGGAGGGTAAACAAAAGATCCAATTTGTGCCCCAAGGGGTAATTGCTCAAGAACCTCACCAACCCTCCTCCTCTAGTCTTTTTGTGACATATCCCCCATCCCCCTGCACCTTTAAGTCATACTACCCAATAAGCCATTGATGCTAAAAGAGCAGAATTAAAGGCTGAGAAGAACAGG
The DNA here is from genome assembly GCA_018584345.1 of Thuja plicata. Taxonomy (NCBI): domain Eukaryota; kingdom Viridiplantae; phylum Streptophyta; class Pinopsida; order Cupressales; family Cupressaceae; genus Thuja; species Thuja plicata. Next base: position 3,246,617 of record MU224933.1, on the reverse strand, counting down.
TTGATTAGTGAAAGAACAAGGCTAGAAGAAGAGGGTAAAAGGGATCTTGAAGATTCCCTAGCATACAAAGAGGCTGAGGAATTGGTAAAGAAAAAACATTCAGATCAGATATTTTCCAACCTCAAAAGGTGTGCCAATGAGGTTAATCTTTCTAACCTCTATTTACTGGGAAAGAAGATTGCAAGCATCACCAACAAACATGAGGATGAAAATAAGTAGCGAGATCTGATAGTGAATAATTGGAAAGGGAAGGCAGCCCATGTCAAATCCTTTTACTCTCTCTGAAAGGAACAAAATAACATTGATATTATCCTCACAAGCACCCATAAATGTCTCAAACTAATGGTTAATTTGGACATCAAGAAGAACATGATCATCAAAAGGGTCACAATTCTCAGAGAAGATTTTTCCAGGGATAGATATGGTATGTATCCCAATATGTTCAAAGAAGATGGGAACATAAAGAAAGAAGCCTTATGGATAAGACAATTGAATGAAGCACTGACCAGCATGACAAAAAGTATTGTTACATTGGCAAATACTGGCTGGTTTGTGCTAACTATTGATATTTTGAATAAAGTGAAGGCATTCTTTGAATCCTAGGAGGTAGAAGTTGAGAAGGCTAATGGTGAGTGGGAAGAGTTGAACAGCCAGAAAGATGAGGTCCTCAGCTTCAGTTGGCCAAGTGATGAGGTGTTCACCACATGGGTTAGCAAGTATGGAATAGTCACCCTGGTAGCATGATACAATAAACATAAAGGGGACAACTAACACCAAAGAGGTTGAGCAGTTTGAACAAATCAAATATTGGGGCCTTTGCACCAACAAGAGAACAATTTCTAGATGACAAGGACCCAGCCACCTCAAAGCAACTTCAAGCATTTAGGTGGTCATAGGACAAAATATTACATGGCTAATAGCAAAATTTGTTACTCCCATCCGCCTGAAATTTCGTCTCTTCTTGGAACTATATTTTTTCATTTAGTCTAGACATCTATAGCTTGTTGCATCCTTATTTTCCAAAAGGATTCCAAGATGACTATGGCTGTCTATAAGTATGAAACTCTAGTATTGTAATAAGGATGGTAAAAATAAGAATACAAGACAAATTACTAAATGGTGTTTGAATGTTAGTTTTTGAGTCTTTGAATGTAATGATATTGAATTTACATTAATAAAATACAATGGAATCTCCATTTTGATATCAATTATGTCTTCTTTCATTTGCTATTAATTCTTGTATGTTCAATTTGTAAGGCATTTTGAGTATACTGGTTATAAAGTAGCCATATTCTTGTTTGTAAGTTGCTTTCAAGGAAAGTTTTAAATCTTGCAGATAACTGCAGAGGGTTAGGGTTTATGCAGGGATTTGATACAAGGGTGTGAGGATGAGAGGGTAGTTTGTAAGACATTCTATCTAGGGTTCATTTGTATTTCCATTGGTTATCTTTAATATATGTATGCTCTATTTGACTCTATCACCCATGATTAGGCACTTGTCAAAATGCTAAAAAGTGGTTGTTATCATCAACTCAAATTTAATCAATCTTTATATTTCTGTTATTTCAAGTGTACATGTCTAGATAATTGTATTTAGTACAGTTCATCTTAGTGATTCATTAAAGAGTGAATCAGTAGGTTAGCCTTCCTAAGCCTAATGGCATAAAAATAAGAAGGATTACCAATCCTTAATCCACTGTTGAAAAACTACTGAAAGATAATATTCTGTCAAAGGTGCACCCGCCTGGGTATGTGGAGCCTAAAGTGTAGAAGGATTTTTCATCCTTGTTAATTATCCTTTTCCCTATGATAATCTAACTTGGGTACAAGAGAGTCTGGCATTTATTATTGTTATAATTGATTCTACAAGAAAAAGATCTAACAGAAGTAATCGGTTTCTTCTTGGATTCCCATGAGATTACACCCAAAACCATATGAAACGCATATCTAGAAGCTCTCTTCCTATCATAAAAACTTCCGGCCTAATGACAACCTATGTAACCAATCACCCTAAAATTTGTTGGAGTATACAAAATTCCATATCCTCTAGTACAATTCACATATCTTAGAATTATCTTATGCACTTGCTAATGGGATTCCTTTGGAGTCTCCATAAATCTAGAAATAAAACTTAATGTATGTAATATATCAGGCCTTGTTGTTGTTAAATACATCAAACATCCAACAAAAATTTTATACATTATAGGTTTCACAATGCTGCTGCAATATTCCGTGCTCAACTTCCAACCAAAATATATTAGTGTCAGTGTAGGCTTGTATTTATACATTCTAAATCTCTCGAAGATATAATTTGTATATTTTTCTTGAGAGATAAAAATACCATCATGCATTTGTTTTACTTTTATGCCTAGAATATACCTCAAGAGACCCAAGTCTATCATTTCAAACTATCTTTTCATGGCCTCTTTAAAATTAACAATGTGGAAATCATCCCCAGTAAAAACTAAATCATCTACATACAAGACAATAATTAAAATTTTACCATCAAATTCCTTCATGTAAAGTGTGGGATCCCCATCGCTAATTCTAAAGCCATTTTTCATCAAATATAAGTTGATCCTACTATACCATTCCCTTGGAACTTTCTTCATCCCATAAATGCCCTTCCTCGGCCTATAATCTTTATCTTGTTTACCCAGAATGTCATAACTAGGTGGTTTCTCCACATACAACTCTTCTTTCAAAACTCCATTTTAGAAGGTAGACTTCACTTCTGTTTGAAATACCTTCCACTTATGTTGGGATGCAATTGCTATGACAACATGCATAGTTTCCATTCTTGTAGTGGGGGCATATGTCTCATCATAATCTCTCCCAAATTAGTTTTTGTAACAATTGACAGCCAATTGTTCCTTATGTCTATCTATTTTTCCTTCAACATTTTACTTGGTCTTGTAGGCCCATTTAACCCCAATGGATTTCTTGTTAGGAGGAAAATCAATTAGCTCCCAAGTTATATTTATTTTTATTGCATTTATTACCTTATCCATGGTCTCACACCATTTCTCCTCTTTCATAGCATGCTCAAAATAAATTGGATCACTATGAAAAAATAATGCAAATTTAAAATATTCTCATAAAAATCTTCTTCATTCCTTTCATCTTGATATATATCCCTTAGAATATTTGTCTTTCTTGGCATTAGGGAGGTGAGAGTGGGGTCAGAAATCCCACTACTTTTGTTGTTTTTGTATGCAAGCCCAACTAGAACTCATCTATAGTTGTCTCTAGCTCTCTATGTACAAATGTAGATCTCTTGGGAGTTCTCAGGAGTTGATTCTCTAGTTGTCTATGAATTCTCTCTATTTTACATATTTTTGTAGGAGCTATTTGGAGCTCTATATCTACTATTACATCAACTTTTTTATCATAATACTCATCTTATTCATACATGTTATAGTTTGCCAATATTGTAGGAATGCCACAACCAAGTCCATGTCTTGACTATGTAAAAATCTGAACCAACCGATAGGTGAAATGAGATAGAGAAGGTCTAGAGAAAGATACCAAAATCAATCTGATGAACAACATCATTGTCCCATCTAAAAGAAGAAGCTAGAAGAACATTTTCAAGAATAGTAGTCACCATAAACTAACAAGAAAAATTATACAAAAAAGATCACCAAAATCATACAATTATACTCAAACATATAGATCATTAGTATAACCGATCATACCTACCATGCATAATCAAAATAGTCCTTAACCAAAACCTTTGTTACATAACCAACAAATATTTGATGCATATATCCAAAACTGTCAAGAGCCAACCAATACTACCAGATATCGGTGTAAAGGTTTTGACATCGATGAAAATTAATTCCAGCAACATCTCAATGAGTGTAATATTCTCCCCATTTGGAATTGATGGAAAAACATCAAAAATATTGAAAAAAAACTGCTTAGTAGATGCAACATTTGTTTTTATTTTCATCTCCTTTTTTTCCATAATGGCGAATGGCCAAAAACAAAAACAAGGAAAGTGAAAGAAATATAGAAGTTCTAACATCAAATAATTTCTTGTACCTTTCCTTTAGAATTGGAAGACCCTTCTACCAATCATAAATAGTTTCCTCCATTGGAGCACATAGACTGTCACAGTCCACCAATTTGTAGATAGATTTTATCCATTCCAAAGACTAAAATTGTCCTTCATAATCCTCTACATCGGTTAGGATGCTAGAAGTGAATTCTTACTAGAACTCAATAATATCCTTCACTACCCAAAAGGTTGTGATTAATTCTTTTCTCTACCTCTACTATAGAAAAAACTCTTCCTGAATTTCACCAACTTTGTGGTGCAAGAGTACCTAGGCTAGCCTCCATGTTTGTACATTTTGGCTTGTACTTGAAATTTGCCAAGTCAAGATAGGTTAGTTGTATTTCTACCTTAGTAGGTCTTTTCTATGTAGGCTAAGTGAGTTAGTCATTAGGAATAAGGTCACATAAATAGCCATTGTTTATAGTTTTCAAATTCTTAGGCTTAGTTGTTAGGTGATGGTTTAGAATCTTGGATGTGTGCTAATCTCATAAATGAGGACATAGAGATTCCATACGGTCTTTAATGCTCTTGGATCCTAAAAATATAGAGGATAGAGATCCTAAAATGTAGGAAGCAAGCATAATTGAAAATATGCCAAAAGTTGCTATTTTGTTGTCATGACAACATTTGCAATAATTGCAAATGTTGCATGCAAGATGGTTACATTGGATTGTCCTTGATTATAGGAGTGGGGAATAGACCAAAAAGGCCCTACAATGGTGGAATAAGGAATCTAGTGTATGAGAGACCCGAATCATGAAGTAAGTTCATTCATTGTAACATTTGGAGAAGAGTGATACAGTCTGCAATTTGGCATTTCAAGAAATCCCAAGCATTTCCTTGTGACAGTCATACATTGTGGATTGAAATCTACAAATTAATGTTTGTTTTGTGTTATTAGGAGTGTTTGGAAGGTTTCTCATTCAGTGAACAAGTTTCTTTGATGTAGTTTAAGGTCTATTTTAAATTGTTTTGTATTTTAGGTAGTCCACTGGTCCTGTCTTGACAAGTCAGTCTAAATAAGGCTCCCCATGAAATCTAACCATAGGAAACTTCCAAGGATAGATGGAAATGATTGGGGAGTTATTAGTTTACATATTTGTAGAGTTAGGAGTCAGGGAAAGACAAGTACCTATTTTTAAGACCAAGCCCTAGGCAAGCATGCACTATCCTGTTAGTGGTTGGGTGGAGAAATAGTGAGTTTCCATGAGCAGGGGAAAATAGATCTGTACAGTCTAAGTACATGATAAGTTAGGGTTTTGTGTTACCTTGACATACTAGGTTGGTCAAGTTCATACCAACTAGTGGAGACAAGGTTTGGACTAGTTTAGCATAGTGTTGCAGACTGTCCTAGTTTTTAGGCCTATTAGTCCTATAAGACCTAGTTTGTAGGAACCCTATGTACGGAGGGCTACTAAAATTAAAACCTTAAAAATTTCTAGTAAGGTGATAAAGGGTATCTGGATATGGTCTTATATTTTCAAGTTATTTGGGAAAGTTTGAAGTTAATTGGGAAAAACACCTTGGATAGGGCTACAAGGAATTAGGCCTCCTTAAGCCAAAAGTGTGAACTTGATTGCGAAGAGTGAAGAGACCCCTCAAGATGGATTTAAAAATAATCAAATGTGATGTATACATGTTTATGGACACCCTTGCAAATGGCTTAAGATTGTTAGAGTGAAAATTGGCATTCAGACTCTTCTAAGTGTGAGTAGGAGAAGTGGAGAAGTGAAGTAATCATAGGGTGTTAGTCTTTCAAAGGGTCAGGCACAAGTGGAGGCTCTTAGAGAATAGTAATATTAGGACTTATTTAATGATCTAAGCCTAATAAGGACCTAGAGGAGATTGGGATCCTTGAAGAAGATAGAGAATATCTTCTTAGTGGATTGTGCAAGCAAACCCATTGGAACACTTACATCATATTGGAATCAGAGCTTGATTAAAGATAAAACTTGTGGTGGATGTTTCAGCCTACTGAATCAGTTGGAGAGAATACACCTAGAGGATTAGAAAAAGACAAAGTAATGGTGACTAATGTTGAGCTAGCTAAAAAGGGGGAAGAACAAGAAGAAGACAACAAGTCATTAAGAGAAATATTGTTTCAAATGGAGCAACTCTTGGGAGAAGTCCAAGAACAAAGCTTAGGAAAAGAAGGATAAGAAGAAGAAGTTAAGAAGCAGAAGAAGCAGAAGAAGCAGAAGAAGAAGAAGAAGAACAAGAAGAAGAAGAAGAAGAAGAAGAAGAAGAAGAAGAAGAAGAAGAAGAAGAAGAAGAAGAAGAAGAAGAAGAAGAAGAAGAAGAAGAAGAAGAAGAAGAAGAAGAAGAAGAAGAAGAAGAAGAAGAAGAAGAGTTCCAAAAGTTGTGCCTACGGTCACAAGTGGTTGAAGATGAAAGAATCAAGCTAGCTAGATATATGAATGGACTTAAATGGTCTATTAAAAAAGACATGAGTCTAGTGAACTTCAAAACCATCCACCAATGCTATAAAATGACCTTGAAGATAGAATAAAAAGGAAAGAGGAAGCAAGAAAAAAGTTGTAAAGGAAGAGGTAGAGGAAGAGATAGTAGAGGACAAAGAGGTGGATATGGTGGAAGGAGTTCAGAATCAAGGACACAAGGAGAAGTCAAATACAATGAGAAACTTCCAGTAGAGGTGGTAGAGGAAGGAACTCCAATTTCAGAGGTAGAAGTGGTGGACAAGGAAGAGGCAATTACTTTGCCAATATGAAATGTTACCATTGTAACCAAATCAGACACCCTGCCTATAGGTGTCTAGAGAAGAGTGGTACTTCTCAAGGGGGTAACAACAGGACTAATCTAGTCCAAGAAGACACAAGTGCAGCTGATAAACACCTTGAGGTGCCATTAAAATTAGAGGAAGGTGAGAACCTCATGATGAGGAGAACATTGATCAAGGAGACAATCAAGGAGGAGCCAAGCCAAAGAAGGTCTTTGTTTAGAATCAAATGTAATGTGATGGGAATAGTATGTAGGGTTATTATAGACTTAGGGTCTAGTAATAATATTGTATCAGAGGAAGCAGTTAGCAAGTTAGGTATGACAAGAATACCTCATACTCATCGTTACAAGGTAACATGGCTCAATAAGGGACAACATGTCTTAGTGAATGAGCAAGCATGGGTAGAGTTCTCTATAGGGAGATATAAGGACAAGGTACTATGTGATGTGCTGCTCATGGATGCATGTCACTTGCTCCTAGGTAGGCCATGGAAATTTGACTACCAAGCTATCCATGATGGAGGGAAGAACTCCTATACTTTCAAGAAGGAAAATATGACTTTCAAAATTCAGTCATTATTAGAAGATGTAGAAGTGAAGACAGCAGGTCCAAATGTACTAATGGTGAGTGAGAAAGAGTTCTTGGAGGTCATGGAAGAAGGAGAAGGAGTTGGTTTTTCTCTAGTGTTGAATTCCAAGGAAGAGGAAGACAAAACGGTGAAGAGGACAGAGCTACCACAAGAGATACAAGAAATGTTGCAGAGGCATGAAGGCATTGTAAGTGATGGACAACCATCAACCTTACCCCCTATAAGACCCATAAGACATAAGATTGACCTTATTATTGGAGCTACCCTACCCAATAAGGCAGCCTACAAGATGACACCTCAACAGAATGAGGAAATAGCTAGGCAAATTCAAGAGTTACTAAAACAAGGTCTTATAAGGAAGAGTATTAGTCCTTGTGTGGTACCCATAGTCCTAGCCCCTAAGAAAGGAGGTAATTGGAGATTGTGTACTAACTCCAGAGCCATAAATAGGATCACTATTAGATATAGGCTCCCTATCCCTAGGATAGAAGACTTGATGGATTGTTTAGGAGGTGCAAGGTACTTCACCAAGATAGATTTAAAAAGTGGCTATTACCAGATAAGGGTGAATGAAGGAGATGAGTGTAAGATAGTCTTCAAGACAATTGAAGGCCTGTATGAATGGCTAGTCATGCCATTTGGCTTATCAAATTCTCCATCAACCTTTATGAGGTTGATGAATGAAGTACTTAAAGACCACATTGGCAAGTTTGTAGTGGTATACTTGGATGATATACTCATCTTTAGTAAGACAAGAGAGGAACACCTCAAACATGTGGAATTATTACTTAAGAGGCTACATGAAGAGAAGTTAATGGTTAACTTGGAGAAATGCGAGTTCATCAAAATAGAGCTAGTGCACCTAGGATTTGTTCTATCTCATGGTAATCTGAAAATGGACAAGAGTAAGGTATAATTCATTATGAATTGGCCCACTCCAAGGAAAACAATAGAGGTAAGGAGTTTTCATGGCCTTTCTCAGTATTATAGGAATTTCATAAGGCAATTTAGTGCTATTTGTGCTCCAATGTTGGATACAATCAAAGGAGGAATGAAGACTAAGTTCATGTGGAATGAAAAAGAAAAAAAGAGCTTTGAGTTGCTAAAGGAAAAGATTGCTACCCAACCAGTGTTAGTCTTACCAAGCTTTGAGAAGCTTTTCACAATTGAATGTGATGCAAGAAACATAGCTATTGGGGTTTTCCTAAGCCAAGAGGGTAGACCAGTACCATTTCACTCTGAGAAGTTGAGTGAAGCAAAGAATAAGTATTCTTCTTATGACCTTGAGTTGTATGCATTGGTTAAAGTCTTGAGAAAGTGGAGGCACTACTTGCTGCCCAAGGAGTTCATTGTTTATTCAGATAATCAAGCCTTAAGTTTTCTGAATTCTCAAGAGAATTTGAGCCACAAGCACATGAAGTGGGTTGAATACCTACAATCTTACACCTTTAACATCAAACATAAGAAATGTGTCCTCAACAAAGTTGCTGATGCATTTTCAAGAAGAGCTCTTACCATTCAAGACATTCAGTTGAAGAGCATGGGAATAGGTCACTTCAAGAATCTATATGCTGAAGATGAGGACTTTGTAGACATTTACAAGGTATGTGCTGAATACAAGAACCATTTTCATAGTGATAATGTCGAATATACTTTGCAAAGTAACCTTTTGTTTAAAGGAAATAAGATATGTGTCCCTAGAGGTTCCATTAGGGAGAAAATGATTCAAGAGAAGCACAATGGTGCATTGAGTGGTCACTTTGGGATCACAAAGACACAAGAACTAGTTCAAAGGTTCTACTATTGGCTGAGGATGAATATTGATGTCAAGAGGTATGTAGAGAGTTGTATTTTGTGTCAAAGAACCAAGGGTACTTCATCAAATGTTGGCCTTTATCAGCCCCTACCTATTCCTACTAGACAATGGGATTTATTAAGCATGGATTTTGTAGTTGGGTTACCCAAAACAAGACAAGGTATGGATAGTGTGTATGTAGTTGTGGACAGGTTTAGCAAAATGGCTCACTTTGTGCCATGTAAGACCACTAATGATGCTAGCCAAATATCATCTTTATTCTTCAAAGAGATAGTAAGAATCCATGGGTTACCTCAGAGCATTATGTCTGATAAAGACACCAAATTTATGAGTCATTTTTGGAAGAATCTTTGGCAAAGATTAGGTACTAATTTATCCTTTGGATCTTCCTACCATCCTCAAACTGATGGATAGACCAAAGTGGTGAATAGAATCATTGGGAATCTACTAAGATGCTTGACAAAGGAGTACAGATAGCAATGGGATCAATTGATTGGATAGGTTGAGTATGCCTACAATGACACCATCAATAGGTCAATAGGGAAGATCCCCTTTGAGGTAGTGTATGGATTACATCCTAGAGGAGTCTATGAGTTGAGAGACTTGAAGGATGGAGTGAAAGAAAGTGGATATGTAGATGATTTTTCTCAATCCATGCAAGAGATTCATGATACAGTCTGGAAAACCTTGACAAAGAACACCTTGAAACATAAGGCAAAGGTTGATGAAATTAGGAGGACATGGTAATGGTACATCTCAATAAATCAAGAATGTATAAGGGAGTCCCTCACAAGTTGAAGATGAGAAGGATAGGCCCTTGTCCTATCTTGGCTAAGTATGGTGATAATTCTTTCAAAGTAGAACTCCCGGAAGATAGTGGACTATCACCTATCTTCAACATTGTAGATTTAGCCCCTTACAAAGGACCAAAGCAAGACTTGTATCAGATTATTCAAGAAATCATAAGAGATGTGGAGGAGTTAAAATTACCATTTGATACAGCCAAAGGAGTTGACAACATACTGGATACAAGAATCTACAAGAAGACTAGAACAAAATAGTATAAAGAGCACTTGATCAAAATATATGATCAAACAAATGGAGATGCAATATGGGTCAAAGAATCAGAGTTAAGGAAGCTAGGTATTGATCCAAGCATCATCAATCCAAGGGTGGATTGATCTTTTTTTTTGAGGAGGATGGTGAAGGAGCACCTAGGCTAGCCTCCATGTTTTTCTATTTTATCTTGTACTTGACATTAGCCAAGTCAAGATAGGTTAGTTGTATTTTGACCTTAGTAGGTCTTTTCTATGTAGGCTAAGTGAGTTATTCATTAGGACTAAGGTCACATCAATAACCATTGTTTGTAGTTTTCAAATTCTTAGGCTTAGTTGTTAGGTGATGGTTTAGAGTCTTAGATGTGTCCTAATCTCATAAATGAGGACATAGAGATGCCATAGGATCTTTAATGCTCTTGGATCCTTTAAATAGAGAGGATAGAGATCCTAAAATGTAGGAAGAAGGCATAATTGAAAAGATGCCAAAAGTTGCTATTTTATTGTCATGACAACATTTGCAATAATTGCAAATGTTGCATGCAAGATGGTTACATCAGATTCTCCTTGATTATAGGAGTGGGGAATCAACCAAAAAGGCCCTACAATTGTGGAAGAAGGCATCTAGTGTATGAGATACCTGAATCATGAAGTAAGTTCATTCATTGTAACATTTGGAGAAGAGTAATATACAGTCTGCAATTTGGCATTTCCAGAAATCCCGAGCATTTCCTTGTGACAGTCATACATTATGGATTGAAATATTCAAAGTAATTTTTGTTTTGTGTTCTTAGGAGTGTTTGGAATTTCTCTCATTCAATGACCAGGTTTCTTTGAGGTACCTAAAGGTCTAGTTTAAATTGTTTTGTGTTTTAGGTAGTCCATTGGTCCTGTCCTAACTAGTCAGTCTAAATATGGCTCCCCCATGAAATCTAACCATGGGAAACTTCCAAGGATAGATGGAAATGATAGGGGAGTCAGTCATGTACATATTTGTATAGTTAGGAGTTAGGGAAAGACAGCTATCTATTTTTAAGACCAATCCCTAGGCGAGCATGCATTGTCTGGTTAGTAGTTTAGTTGAGAAATAGTGAGTTTCCATGAGCAGGGGAAGATAGATATGTATGGTCTAAGTACATGATAAGTTAGGGTTTTGTGTTACCTTGACATACTAAGTTGATCAAGTTCATACCAATCAGTGGAGAGAAGTTTTGGACTAGTTTATCATAGTGTTGCAGACTGTCCTAGTTTTTAGGCTTATTAGCCCTATAAGAACTAGTTTGTAGGAACCCTATGTACGGATGGCTACTAAACTTAAAACCTTAAAAATGTCTTGTAAGGTGACAAAGGGTATTTGGATATGGTCTGATATTTTCAAGTTATTTGGGAAAGTTTGAAGTTAATTGGGAAAAACACCTTAGATAGGGCTACAAGGAATTAGGCCTCCTTAAGCCAAAAGTGTGAACACGATTGCAAAGAGTGAAGAGATCCGTCAAGATAGATTTCAAACTGATCAAATGTGATTTCTAAATTTTTATGGACACTTGTGCAAATTTCTTAATAATGTTAGAGTGAAAATTGGCATTTAGACTCTCCTAAGTGTGAGTAGGAGAAGTGGAGAAGTGAAGTAATCATAGGGTGTTAGTCTTTCAAAGGATGAAGCATAAGTGGAGACTCTAAGAGAAGAGTAAGATTAGGAATTAGTTAATGATCTAAGCCTAATAAGGACCTAGAGGATACTAGGATCCTTGAAGAAGATAGAGAAGATCTTCTTAGTGGATTGTGCAAGCAAACCCATTGGAACACTTACATCACTCTGATTCTCCATTTCCTATCTCTATCTTTGAAGACATCATATGTCTTTCCAGTTATATTCATTTTTTTCTCAATCTTTTCACACTGACCTTTGAAATTATTATTGACAAAAGGTCATCAAAGATAATACCCATATTTTTAGTAATCTCCTTCACACATCCCTTCATTTCACCAATAATCCTTGCAAGTCTCTATTTTATATTATCACATTTCTTCAATATGGATTTCTCCAGTTTATGGTAATCTACACCAAACTACAACTCAATCTCAACCAGTTGGAAATAAACATTGATATGATGCATTGTATGTTTTTATTAATGGAAAACATACTTGTTTCTAGAGATGACTTGCTATAATATGATGATATCGGAAGGATAGAGTATATATTTAGCTAAGTATGCAATAACTAACATAGTATACTACGTTCGGTATATGGATCTATATAGGAGTGTATGATAAATTTTTGAGGTACAAACCTCAAAGGAGGTTCAAAGAGGTATTATCTACTTTAGTTAATGTTTGAAATACATTATGTTATCTTTTGATTGAGTTATATCTTTTTGAGTATCAGGTATATGGAGTATAGTGAAGAACATAGATAGTTGGGTATTAGATCAATAAGAGATCCTATCAGATTGATGATCTAATAGGTTTGATAGTTAGAGTTGATAGAGATGACATGTGTGATGATACCTACACTTTTGTTTAAGGTTAGAACCACATTTTGAGGTTAGATTTAGACAACACTTCACATGCTACTCATTTTGTTTATGAGACCAATAGTTAGAGTTATTATCTTTGATGATGGATATATAATCTTGAGTTTTTGAGATATTTTTGATGATGAAATGGTTGGATATGATAGTGATATGTTGTGTATGTATGAAAGATCAGTGATCCTAGGTTTGGCTATCAGATAAGAATAATTATCTTGTACTTACATGGAACTGTCTCTTAGAAAGAATTTAGAATAACTTAGAAGGGAGAGGTGAATAAGTTATCCTCAGATCTAGATGTAGCAAATAAAATTTTCTATATTTCAGATCTACTCAACAGCAGTAGCATATGTCAAAAAATTAATCATGCAGTTTACTCTATAATGTAATTAGCTTGTAGAAACATAACAGTAAAACAAACCATAAGCATTCACACAAGTTGACACAAGTATTTAACATGGAAACCCAATATGGGAAAAACCACCAGTAACATGCTACCAAGTTTCACTCTTCTGAAGTGAGCTCTGTGAGGAGCCAACCCTGTTAAAGGTTACAATAACACACTATTAGGTGTGGCCTAGTTAAAGGATTTAATCACCCTCTCAGGAGTGGCCTTGTTGGAGGACTTAGAACATTCCACCTGAATGTCACCTTGTTAGAGGATTTATACAAATGACTGTTTGGTCAACCTTGTTAAATGATTTTAAATAATACAATGGTTAGAAAGTAATCAGTAGTTGTGATCTGATACATACAACTTACTTTGCAAATTCAGATCCAATTACAGCTTTGATGGTAACTTACTGGATGGCCTGCATTGTCGTTTCAATCTTCTGATCTACTTGGAAATCTATCAAGCAATCATACATGCAACTTTCTACTTCTGAATTCAGCCTTCTCTGCTAGGTCATGCCAAACAGTAAATCAACTATGCAAACCTTTTGCATACACACATCCACTTGTACACATAATGAATAACCCCTTGAGGTTATCATATACCTCTTTGTCTAGGTCAGATAAATCTTCGTCGCTTAATCAAGATTGTAGATCTTAGGTTAGGTCAGATCCAACAGATCATTCCATCATTTCATTACATTTAATTCTCCAAATTAGTCTCTAATTAAATCTTGAAACCATGCATTAATTACGATTACCCATACATTAAATGACGTGGATCAATCTTTAATTAACTTTCCATATCCCAATAAAATTAACTAAGTCAGCCAGAGATCTCAAATATCATCAGTAATCCAATTACTGTAAGTCAGCCAACATCACTATTTTCACTCAACAATTTCACTGGTTCTCAGCACTGAACAAACTTGCTCACCACAAAAAACTTCGCTCGACACAAACAACTTTTCTCGGCATAAGCAACTTCGCTCAGCACAAGCCAAACTTTCTCGGCACAAAACAACTAGAAAAACTGTCTTTGAAAGATAAACAACAAATTACTTTGCCAAAGTGCCAACTGATCAAGTACCCTTTTATTTTCCTTAACTCAAACATTCACTTGGTCTTCTTGTTAAATCTTCTTCATCAACAATAGATATGGTACTCAAATAGATAACAATAGTCTCACTAGTTAAGGTTTTACATCAATGAAAAAATAACAATTGCTTGCATTGTCACTTTCCAACAATCTCCCTCTTTGGCATTGATGGAAATGCAAAATATTAAAACAATGATTTAACAAGCATAGTTACCATACAATCCAAAAAGTCACCTGTGTTCCTTGATATGAACAAATCTTCATTAATTTCTTTAGCTTCATTCTGATTCTCATCTGTAAAACATTTCTCCCTTTGTGTCTATAATCACACTATAATCATCTATGTCTAATCATCTATAGACTCCCTCTGAGTAGATAATCACTTCAATATTTTTGATAGTAACTTCAGCCTCTAGATAGGTAATCTCACCCTCTTTATACTTCTTCCTTTATGTAATCTCTCCCTCTTTGACAACAATGCCAAAGATGCCAAAATCTTTATCATGTAGATCTTCAGTATCATGTTGATCCTGTCATCTTGATTATGACTGATGTTCTTTTTTGTCCTTGTCCAACTTCAAAACTTTAGTCAGCATCCTAAAGTGTGACTTATTATGCATCAATGTGTCAAGTATTCTTAATTTAATATTTTATGCAACAGTACCATACAAAACTTAATTAGCCTCAGTTAGGGGAATCACCCCCATTTTACCTCACAGATACTCATGAGCATCCTTGGGTAGTGCCTTTGTGAATATGTCTACTAATTATTCTTTAGTGTTCACATAATCCACTCTCACTTCCTTATTCTGAACTAGCTCCCCCAAGTAATGATACTTGATAGCTATGTGCTTTGTCTTCAAGTGCGTAATAGGGTTTTTAGAAATATTAATGGCACTCATGTTATCACAATATATGACAACTCATTCAGTGATTTCTTCCTTCATACCTTTCAGTAGTATCTTCAACCACACAATGTTAGAATAGTTGACTGTTGCTGCCACATACTCAGCTTCAGCTGTAGATTGTGAGGTGTAGTTCTATTTCTTTCTTGTCCATGAGATCAATCTTTTAGCTAAAAGAAATGCTCCACCAGTAGTGATTTTCCTGTCATCAACATTTCCATCCCAATCAGAGTTAGTGTAAACTCTGAGTTCAAACTTGTCATTCTTCTTATAGTATAGACCATAGTCATTAGTTCCTTTCAAATATGTTAGAATCCTTTTTACTTCCATCATGTGAGTTTACTTGGGGTTAGTAGAAAACCTTGCAACAATTCCAACAACTAGGGCAATGTCAGGTCTACTATGTACAACATACTGTAGTTTTCCAATCATTGATCTGTAGAGTGTTTGGTTCACTTCTTTTGTGTCATCATGTTTTGTCAGCTTATGTCTAGTAGCCATGGGTGTACTCACTGGTTTGGAATCTTCCATTCCAAAAGTTTTTAGTATCTCCTTGATATATTTATATTGAGTGATATAGATACCATTCTTCATTTGATAATTTTGTAATCCAACAAATAATTTTATCTCACCAAACATAGACATCTAAAATTCAGTTTGCATATTTGTTGCAAATGTATAGCATAACACATCTTGTCCACTAAATATGATGTCATCTACAAAAATTTCAGCTAATAATGTACCTTTTCTTTGCTTTGTCTTCAAGTGCAGGTTGTTGTTGTCATTGGTTCTTGCAAATCCAATCTTGATCAGATAATTGTGCAATCTCTCATACCATGCTCTTAGCACTTGCTTCAGTCCATATAGAGCTTTGTGCAATCTGCAAACCATATTCCTTTTGTTTGGGTCAACAAAACCATTAGCTTGCTCAATATACACTTCTTCCAAGATACCATTGAGAAATGTAGACTTTATATCCATCTGATAAACTTTGAATCCTTTATAGGTGGCATATGCAAGTAAGATTCTAACTCCTTCCAATCTTGCAACTAGGGTGAATGTTTCACCATAGTCAATTCTTTCCTCCTGTACATAACCCTTGCATACCAGTCTAGCTTTGTTTCTTGTCACATCTCCATGCTCATTCAGTTTATTCCTGAATACCCACTTTGTACCAATTATATTTTTATCCTTCAGCCTAGGTACAAGTGTCCAAGTCTTGTTCTTCTGAATTTTTTCAATTTCCTCATTCATTTCCTATATCCAATATTCATTTTCTAAAGCATCTTTCACTATTTTAGGCTCAAATTCACATAACAGACATGTGCCATTTCTCAACTTACTTCATGTCATAACTGCAGAATCCTTCAATCCAATGATTTGATCAGGATTGTGGTGTCTCCTCACATATTTTTATAGAGTGGGCTCAAGTCTTGTTTCGGATTCAATGTTCATGTTCAATTATGGTTGATTCTGAGACTCAACATC
Organism: Thuja plicata; assembly: GCA_018584345.1. Lineage (NCBI taxonomy): Eukaryota > Viridiplantae > Streptophyta > Pinopsida > Cupressales > Cupressaceae > Thuja > Thuja plicata. The sequence goes on along the minus strand of MU224933.1, from coordinate 3,229,938 downwards.
TCCATCAAATAGCTCGGCATTCACTTGTTGTTGCTTAGCAACTCCACTCTATGACTCGGTAGGTGCATGCTTTTGCTTGGCAGTAGCCTTAGATAATGTATTAGAATCTTCCTCATCTAGATATATGAATGATCTATAGCTTTCAGGCTCTTGACTACTTTCAGCTTCATTTCTTTCTACAAACTCATCAATTCTAACATTTGCACTTTCCACAACTTTGTTAGTATTATAATTCAAACATTGGTATGCTTTTCTTTTCATTGAATAACCAAGGAATATACCTTCTTCACCTTTAGCATCAAGTTTTCTATTTTTTTTGTCCTTTAATATAAAACATTTGCTTCCAAATACTTTAAAGTACTTTACACTAGGTGCATAACCATACCAAAATTCATAAGGTGTAGCATTTGTACCTTTCTTGACTTGTACTCCATTCAAGGTATAGACTGTAGTACTTACAGCTTCTTTCCAATATTTCTATGCAACATTCTTCTCCATCATTAGTGTTCTTGCACAGTCCATGATAGATATGTTCCTGCGTTCAGCCATACCATTTTGTGGAGGTGTCTTGGGTGCAGACATCTATCTCTTTATGCCCCGATCATTACAGAATGTGTTGAAATCATTAGAAATAAACTCTCCACCTCTGTCAGATATTAAGCATTTCAAAATTTTTCCTTTTTCCTTTTCAACTTTAGCTAAGCACCATTTAAATAACTGGAATGCATTAGATTTTTCTTTGAGAAACATTACAGTCATTATTCTTGAATAATCATCAACAAATAGAATAAATTATCTAGCACCATAGTATTTTATTTCTCCAATGGGACCACAGAGATCAGTATGGAATAATTCCAAAATTTCCACTAAAATATGTGATTTACTCTTGAAACTAGACTTAGCCATCTTTCCTAGTTGACATTGTTTGCACATTGCATTCTCAGGTTTCTTTAACTTAGGTAGCCCTCTAACCTTTTTCAATTTACTTATGCTTACCAAGTTATCAAAGTTCACATGACACAACCTCTTATGCCATAACCAAACATCATTGTACTATGCAAACTAACATGTTTCTTCAGATAAATCAAGATAGAACAAGTTACCTTTAGTCTAATCACCAATTCCAACTAGTTCTCTAGTAGAGTCATAAATCTTTGCTTTTCTGTGATGGAACTCAACTCTGTAACCAGAAGTGTTTAGATGTGCAACACTCAGCAAATTGTAATCAAGATCATCAACCCAATACACATTATCACATCTGATTTTTTCAGTTAACTTAATCAATCCTTCACCTTTGATAAGACATGGTGCATCATTACCAAATTTTACATATCCTCCTTTACATTGGTTTAGGGTTTCAAACTTATCCTTGTCACCAGTCATATGATGGGAAGAACCACTATCAATGATCCAACAATCGCCTTTACTCTTATAAGAAATTAATGCAATTTTATCATCATCATCAAAATCTTCTTTCATTGTAATATAAACAACTTCTATATCATTATCATCAGAATTGTCAGTATCATTGTCAGAAGTTTCTTCAATAATATAACAAGATTTCTTACCTTTGTCTTTGTAATCCTTATATTTCCTGAAGTCTCGGTCATCCTTTTTGTCTTTGTATTATTTGTATGTGTCCTTTCTTTCATTTTTTTCATTCTTATCAGGACATCTAGTAGCTATATGACCAACTTTATTGTATGAAAAACAAATGATAGGAAGTTTACCTCTGTATTTTCCTTTTCCTCTCGACAACCTTTTTTCCATAAGTGCTTCAAGCTCTTCAAGATCATCATCAGTAGTGTCACTATCACTGTTCACATGTTTCTTTCCTTTCTTAGATTTATTGAGAACCTATTGTGATCTAAAAGAATAATCAATACCTTGTGGATTGTAGTTATCATAATTTGACATTTCAAATGTAGTGAGTCTGCCTATCAAATTTTCCAGATTCAGATTATTGTTAGGAGTACATCTCAGTTCTTGAATTGTAGAAACTCTAATAGCATATACAAGAAATAAAGTTCTTAGTACCTTTCTCATAATAGTGTTCTCTTCTATTGTTCTATTAGCTCCTCTAATGGAATTTACAACTTCTTTTACTCTACCATAATACTGATTAACATTTTCACCTTCTTGCATTTTCATTTCATCAAAATTACTTCTTAGACTTTCTAATTTATCTCTCAGCACATTTGTGTCTCCACCATAGACAATTTCTAGTTTATCCCACATCTGCTTTGCATTTGTGCAACTCTTTATATCATCAAACTCTGAATAGCTCAATGAGGATGCAATCTCCAACATTGCTTGATTGTGCTCTTGTTTTTCTCTTAGTTATGCAGCTGTGAGAGGAGTAGTAGGTGATACATAGTCATTTTCAATAAGTCACTTAGCATCATCTCCAATACCAGCCAGATGCAGTTTCATCAAACTTTGCCATGTAGGGAGGTTATCTTTGTTCAGCTTTGAAACCTTCTTCTTATACATCTTGATCTTTTTGCTCCAAGTACCTTCAAATTGTTCTCAGGAGACCAAAGATCTGATACCAATTGTTAGAATGAATTTATAATAACTGAGAGGGGAGGGGTGAATTAGTTATCCTTAGGTCTATATGTAGCAAATAAAACTTTTTGTATTTCAAATCTACTCGGCAGCAGTAGCATATGTAAAAAACTTAATCATGTAGTTTACTGTATAATGTAATTAGCTTGTAGAAACATAACAGTAAAACAAACCATAAGCATTCACACAAGTTGACACAAGTATTTAACATGGAAACCCAATATGGGAAAAACCAC
>MU224933.1:3210791-3227008 GCA_018584345.1 Thuja plicata | reverse complement strand
TGTCACCTTGTTAGAGGATTTATACAAATGACTGTTAGGTCAACCTTGTTAAAGGATTTTAACTGATACAATGGTTAGAAAGTAATTAGTAGTTGTGATATGATACATACAACTTACTTTGCAAATTCAGATCCAATTGCAGCTCTGATGCTAACTTACTGGATGGCCTACATTGTCATTTCAATCTTTTGATCTTCTTGGAAATCCGTCAGGCAATCACACATACAACTTTCAGCTTCTGTATTCACCCTTCTCTGCTAGGTCATGCCAAATAGTAAATCAACTATGCAAACCTTTTGCATACACACATCCACTTTCACACATAATGAATAACCCCTTGAGGTTATCATATACCTCTCTATCTAGGTCAGATAAATCTTTGCCGCTTAATCAAGATCGTAGATCTTAGGTCAGGTCAGATCCAACGGATCATTCCATCATTTCATTACATTTACTTCTCCAAAGTAGTCTCTAATTAAATCTTGAAACCATGAATTAATTATGGTTACCCATACATTAAATTATGTGGATCAATCTTTAATTAACTTTCCATATCTCAATAAAATTACCTAGGTCGGCCAAAGATCTAAAATCTCATCATTAATCCAATTACTGTAAGTCGGCCAACATCACTGTTTTCACTCGACAATTTCACTAGTGCTTGGCACTGCACAAACTTGCTCGTCACAAACAACTTCACTCGGCACAAACAACTTTGCTTGGCATAAGAAACTTTTCTCAGCACAAGCCAAACTTTCTAAGCACAAAATAGCCAGAAAAACTGTCTTTGAAAGATAAACAACAAATTAGTTTGCCAGAGTGCCAACTGATCAAGTACCCTTTTATTTTCCTTAACTCAACCATTCACTTGGTCTTCTTGTTAAATATTCTTCATCAACAATAGATATGGTGCTCAAATAGATAACAATAGTCTCACTAGTTAAGGTTTGACATCAACGACAAAATAACAATTTCTTGCATTGTCACTTTCCAACACTATCAAGGCATAACTGTTGCTATATATCATGTCATTTTTTTTGGATTTTTCTCTATTGATATTGTATACCAGTGAGCCTCAATGTATATTTTGTATTTTACCAGTGAGCTCTAGGTAGTGTGGTTGAATGTATGTGCATTACCCTCATGTACTAATACCTTTAATAGGATAACTTATTTCTACATAAGTAATTACTTGTGGGTTCCATCCCCATAATTGTTTTTCCCTTAACTGGGTTTCCCTGATAAAAAAATGGTTTAATGATATTGTAGATTATTTTTTATGATTTTGATGTTTACCTTTAGCTATATTTGGTTTATGGTTATGTGATCAAGTTAATAAGGGTAAAAGTTCTAGAAAATAGATTCCCCCCCCTCATTGTTCTTCAATCCTAGCAATTGGTATAAGATATTTTGTCCTTCAAAGAATTCTGACCTCTTGAGGAAGGTCCCGATGGTAGATTTTACATTTTCTAGAAGTACTCAAACAAATCTTGAAGATCTTGACAAATCAAATACTCACAATCTGGAATTGGAAAAGAGACTCAAGGATGCTGAAAGTTTCATTTAGAATTTGAAGGAATAACAAAACGAATCCAAAGATAAGAGGAATGATCTTGTTGAACAATTGAAGTAGAAAGATGATTCACAAGCCTTGGAATAAAAATAAGATGAGTGTGAATAGATCACAGAATATAGAGATAATTTGATGTATTGAACTAAAGCTATAGTAATTAAGATGACTAAGGAAATTGAAGAAAAGAAAAACATTGAGAAACCCTTGAAGGAAAAAACTGAATTGTGAATTTGGACAATTATAGATCAATCTTGAGGAATCTAGGCATATGAGTAGGCACTTGAAAGGGTAAATGAAGTTCTTTGGAGAGAACTTACAATAGCTAATGAATTCAAATAAAAATTCAAATCTAGTACAACAAAGCTTGATGAACAAATAAGAAGCTTAAGAACAAAAGGAGAAACATAAGGACTTGGATTTGAGAAGGGAGAAAGTTCTCCATCTAGTCACAACACTACCTTATCAGAAAAACAAATGGAGACATAAAAAAGAACACTATGAGATAACCTAATAAAAAAAAATCAATGGGAGATGTTTTTCATGCAATAAATTTTGTCATAGAGTGAAGGAGTGAAGAAGAAAACCTAATACCACATCATTTTTAGGCTATTTCTACAATTTCTACAACTATAGGGAGAAATCAAATGAATGCAAATCAAATGTTGATAATTCTTGGAACCAGAGGAACATAACCTATTACAAATGCAACAATTTTGGACATATGGCAAAGTACTGGAGATTATGGAAAAATCTAGAAAACAAAGTGTATGGAAATGTCATGTATTTTAATTGAAAAAATTCTGGTCATATTTCTAGGAATGTAGATACAATAATGTAAGAGGTTTGATAGAAAGGAACAGTGTGTAGAATGATAAAGGAAAAAAAAAATTGATCTTGATGAAGTTAAGAAGGAAATGAGTAAAAAAGCATGTTAGAAAGGAAGAAATTGATGCTACTAGAAGGATCACGCTATCATTTGGTGTGGAAATTTCATCTAGAAAGTGATTAGGTCATTGACCTAAGGGGGGCTTTTTGATGAAAAATCCTTACCTGAACCCTGAATTGGATAAACCAGTGAATGTGATTGGTATATTTAGATGCAAAAATGAATTTATGAATTTTTGTATCATTAGAAATAATTTTGTTAATGATTTTAAGGTTTGGCAATGGATTTTATACTCTCTATTCTGAGACAATTTGAAACAAAGACAACTCATTAATTGTTATCTAGTTTTTTGGCATGCAAAGTGACAAAAGGAATATCTTGTATTAATTTTACATATTGCGAGTTGAAGAAGAGTTTGAAGAGAATTTAAAGGGAATTTCAAAGGGTATTGAAGTGATTTAGAGAAATTTAAAGCTTAACCCTAAATTCATCACGAAGGTATTTTTCATAGCGCGTCTTTATTTTTGAAGTTTGAATCATGTATACACCAACAATACTTGATATTACAGAGTATCCTAGGTGAGTATTAAAGAAACACCCATACAAATCAATGGAGGACAACCTAGCAGGAACATTTTCATCTATTCATTATGGTATGTTGCACGTTGAAGACATTAGGGATTACGTTCATTGCAATCTGGAAGAATTGGAAGGCAGAGCAATTGCACACAATTCAAAGAGGTTTCTAATGAATCAATTTTAAAGGATGAATACAAGTTGTTGGAAATGAAAACGTTTGCACAAGTCATGGATTTTGCTAATTTATTTTAAGTGGAATGGGTTCGATATGTGTTGAGCATAGTTCATGATCAATTCTTGTGGCTTGAAAAACCCTACAAGATCACTAAAGAGGTTCTTAAGGAAGTTATAGGCTTTTGTGATAGTGTTGACGTGTCAGCCCTGAAACCAATTCAAGGGAATATAGTCACTACATTAACTGGTTCTCAATGGGATAATAAATTAATGAAAATGAATAAAATTATACAACCCGAAGTGAAGTTTTCATCTATGGTACTTGGCTATAAGATATTTCATTCTAGCAAAGATAACTCTATGTCTAGTACTATCATATATGTTACATATAAATTAGTCAAATAATGTGAAGAGTATGATGTCTGCAAGTCATTAAGAGATCATCTTATTAATAATTTTGAGAAGATAAAGAGGGAAAAAAATCATATATCTAAGTAAGGATCCATTTTGGTGTGTATATTTTTCCAAGAGTACCTAAAATATTAAGTGGAAAGAGGATAAACCACTAGAATTTCATAGAAAATAATTTTATGACATGCTAAGAAATTAGCAAGCCAGGAATACTATATGGGGATATTTCAAAATATTTCAAGAATCTTTGTTGCTAAGGTACAAAATACCACTACAAATTGTATGAAAATATGAGGAAAATATTTTTTTTATGGTAGAAACTAATGCATGTTTGATGGAGGAAAAATATTCTAGGACATCATGGGTGATGTCTATGGGATATGGGGTAGATGGTCCACTTCTTGAGGCATTTGCAAAAGATATCCCGAGGAAACCAATAGACAAGACTTTTCAAATTTTTGGTAAATATGTTGAGAAGAGTCTAAAGGTGCATGAGGAGATTACTAGACCTACAAGAGAAAAGAAGATCAGAAAGGAAGTGGAGAGGGTTGGAGAAATGATGGGCTTTAATAAATAAAATATGGTAGAAGAAAGGAAGAAATTTGAAGAGAAGGAAAAAGAAAAGGGTAAAGAAAAGATTGTAGAAAACCCAATAGATGTTGGTGTTGATACCCCTCTTGTGTATTTACCTTTTTCATTATTATCTAGAGGAAGATAGACAAGGAGCTTGGTAAAATTGTTAATTAGTCCATTGGAGAAGAAAGTTGAAAAGAAATTAGAAACACCTACACCATCTACACCAAAGGCCACACCATCCAAATATGTTAAAACAAAGAAAACTACTAGGAAGAGAGTTAAGTCAAAAAGAAAAAGGACACATAGAGGATTCAAGGATGATGAAAGAGATGAGGAAATTGATTCAGATGATGATGTGAATAAGTTAAGAAGTGAAGGAGAAAAACAAGCTAAAGTTGTGAGTGTTCCTACACCTAACAATGATTCCAAAGATGAGGAGGCTATGGTTATTTCTGGCAAGCAAATTTTCTCAAGCATTGATGTTTTGAAGAACATGTCACGTCATAGTGTATTAGTTCAAATGAGGAAGTATTATAAATTGTATAATGAGGATGAGAAAACAAAATTGAAGGATGGAGTAGTTGTATATCTAAATAAGTATAATAGAGAATTGGTTGAGATCAGAGGGTACATCCCTTGTGATTTATTTGTTATACCTTAAGATAGGAGATTTATAGCACAAAAAAAGAATAAGGAAATTAGAGAATTAAATTTCCTCATTCTATGCCAAGTTTTAATGCTAAGGAGGAAGCATACATTATTCTTGAGGAAGCTAAGAAAGAGTTGAATTAGAATACAAGAATAATAAAACTTATGCTTGGGAATATGGATGAGTTTACCAAGGAAATAAACAAAGAAATGACACAAATTTTTCTGAACAAATGTTTTGAGGTTGAAAAGAAGAACGATGAGAAAATTGATGACAATGAACCACTGGACATATCATTCTACATGACTAATGATGAACTAGACATTGTCATGTCTTGTGTTCCTATTACACTTTCATTTAGTAATGATGAACATAAAGATATTCCCAGAGTCCATAACTACAAATCCATATTAAAAGAGAGGAATATAAAATTGATAAGGAAGAAAAGGACAATGAAGTAAAAGAGAAATTAGATGATCATAAATATGAAAATACAGAAATCAGAAAAGAAGAAAAGATAATGAAAGACCAGACCCATGAAGAAGTTTAATAGAAAGTTTCAAAAGTAAAAGATAAGATTGAAGAGGTGGAAAGAGACACTGCAAGGGAAGTAGGTGAAAATTTTATTACTAATTCAGAGGAGATGAAAATTATTCAAGGTCCAATCTAGTTGAGTGCTCTTAGTCCTACATAATTGATGGGTATTGTCACTTACAAGAGAAAGGAATCAGATCTTGAAGACACATAGGAAAGATAGTGAGTTGATTTCTCTTGCATCTAAATTTAATGCAAGATCATACCAATCTTTGCAATGAATCAAATGAGGTTAGAAATTTTATTGAAGGAATCAAATACACATTTTGAATCTTTAGAGAAATCAACATTGGTGAAGGTATAGAGTGATATGAGGTTAAAAAATCAATTAGTTGAAGGCTAAGATTGTCATGGAAAAAAAATTGGGCATGTAAATTCAAGGAGTAAAGAATGCTTTGACTAATGGGAGAAGAATCTACAAAGGACATATTGATTGGATTGGATGTGAATATAATGTTGATAAAGTTATTAAGGAGACTGTATAAAAACTAACTGAAATATAAAATTCTTTTGATCTTTTGAATACTTTAGCTTTGGTTCATGCAGTTTAGGTTACTACTCTATATGAAAAAATTACAACACTTGTTGAACTAAAAAGGAAAGAGTGAAGGGAAGAATTGGTCATCTTATGAGCTTAATTATTCCTAAGCTTGATATTTTTTTGAAGAGTCTAAAGGAGGCATACCTAACTTATAATATGCCAGATACTCTAGATCTTATTAATATAGATAAATTAGCTTATGAAACCTATGGGTAGATTGAGGTCATGGAGAGTATGAAGAAGAGTTGGGATACTAATTTTGCAACTATAAGGAGTAATTTCTCAGTCATTTTAAAACTTTATATGTATGGATAGATAACTTGTTTATAGAAAAGCTACTTAGGATTTTGATTTTTTTTAAAGCTTTTCCATTAACATCAAAGTGGGAGAGATAAGGTATGAGAAATCAAGAGATTCATCTCTTTCCCGGAGCTCATATTTTTGGAGTATGGCAGTTTGGTATTTTTGGACACTTCATCATTTTCATCTACGTGTTGCCATCAATGCCAAATGGGAAGATTTTTTGTAAGATACACTAATATGATGGATTGTATGTTATCATTTATGGAAACCATATAGGATTCTAGAGATGACTTCCTATACTATGAAAATATTGAAAGATAGAGTATAGATTTGGAAAAGTATTGAATAAATGGCATATTATATTGGGTTCAATATATGGTTCAGTACAGGAGTGCATTATTGGGTTTTGAGGTGTGAACCTAGGAAGAGCTTTAGATAGGTATTATATAATTTGGTTTATGTTCACATTATTTTATATTATCATTTGATTGATTTATAACTTTATGAGTATCGAGTATACAAAGTATAGTGAAGAACAAAGACAGTTGGGTACTAGATTGATCAACAATCTTATCGAATTGATGATCTGATTGGTTTGATGATCTGATTGGTTTGATATATGTGTGATGAAATAGATGTTTTTTTTCATGGTTATGAAGATGTTTTGAGCTAAGATCTAGTCGATAATTCACATGCTACTCTTTTTCTTTATGAGGCCGACAATTAGAATTGTTAGCTTTGATGATGGATATATAAGATCAATTTTTTGAGATGTTTTAGATGATGTGATAGTTATATATGATAGTGGTATGTTATGTATAAATGATGGATCAGTGATTAGAGGTTTGGCCATTAGATAAGAAGATTTATCTTGTACTTACATGGACCTGTCCAGACATAGTTGATGTTATATATCAATTTTTTTGTTGGATTATTATCAATTGATATTATATGGTAGTGAGCCTCATTTCATGTTCTATATTAGATCAGTGAGCTCTAGGTAGTGTGCCTAAATGTAGGTGCATTCCCTCATGTACTAATACCTTTAATAGGGAAACTTATTTCTATAGAAGTAATTAGTTGTGGGTTCCATCCCAACCGTGATTTTTCCCTTAACTAGGTTTCCATGATAAAAATTATGGTTTCATAATGTTGGAGATGCTTTGTTAATGTTTTGTTGTTTGATTTCAGTTATATTTGGTTTTTGGTTATGCAATCAAGTTAGTAAGCATAAATTTTTTAAAACATTGATTCATCCCCTCCCCCCTCTCAGTGGTCCTCACTCCTAACATAACCTTCATCAAAATATTAGCCAGTAGCATACCAAACACACTAGACATCATAACCTTTTTATTGATTAAGTAATTATTCAGCAAATCTATCACCAAATTCTTATCCGCTGATGAGAAATTGGTCCACAAACTGTTAATTATATCATACTCATGATTCTGCAGTAAACATTTTACCATATTAGAATTCACACTCTTAGATTCTTTCAAAGAAAGCACAGTTTTCTCTTCTTCCATCTCTTCTTCTACACTTTCTTCCTCAACTTATTCTTCTTCACCATCCTCTAAAATGGTAACTATTTATTTTCCTCATTTATTAGTTCTTCTTTTCTTCGGTTCAACAGTTGAACCACCAATAATTTCTTCAATTCTCTTATAACCAGACGAGGAGCCCTCCGCACCATGACTTGTTGATAAAGTACCAATAATTTTCAATTCTAAACTAATATCCATCTACAGAGACTAGAAATATGTCTTGGATACATCTTCTTTATTCTCTAAAATATTCAATTACATGAATATTTTCTTACTAAAAGGAATGTCGATCCTTCATATAATACTTTAGTTTCTAGGTAAAGATCACCTGAAGTAAAGGACCAAGCACATAACCAGACATAAAAAATTGAAACCATATCCACTTTCAACTGACATCTTTACATTTTCCAAAAAATTAGCTAACAACATTTTGCATAGATCCATTTTCACATTCCTATTCCCATTCATAAGCTTATGTGGCATATGCATAGCTAAAGCAGAAGTTGAACCTTCATGATTTTGAAATTTTATCTTATAAATGAAATTTCATAGGAAACATACCTTACAATAAAATCCTTAAGAGTATTGATGAGAAATGTAAGTTCATCCTTTCTAATCATCGTTAGAGCTTCCACATCTTAATAGCTAACAAATTTCTTCCCTAGTAATTTTCCAATGATAAACAATCAAGTAATTGCCTCAATTACTTCCTTTATTACAACATATTGCTTGTCCAGTACCATGATATCACAATAAAACTAACTTGGCACAAACATGAAGAATTTTATTTTGTAACACCATAAAAAATCTCCCTAAATATCAAGTCCAAAATTTATAACTTGTTGCATATCCTCCATAGGAAACCTAGATTCCAATTGCATAATGTAGCTATGATCGAATTCCTTCAGCTTGACTTTCTTCATTTTCTTCATTATGGATGCACTAACACTAAAAATATCCAATTTACGTTCTATGATCTCTTTAAAAATATTATTCCTCAGAATTTCTACAATTCAAGTTTCTTCCCTTCCTGCTATAGTGCCAAATGATTCAAAAATTCTACCTGTAAAGCCATAAAATAGCATGAATGAATTTCTTGCCAAATTTGAAATACTAGTGATGCAATCACATCAATCAACCAAAATCTCTTGTCATCATTAATAATCTATTTTTTACTATCATATACAAGAATCTTGCAACTGATACCATTTCAGCGTAAGCGAGTGTAGGATTTGGATGTTTAATACTCCCCCTGAGCCCAAGCATTCACCTTAGATGTTGGAAGAGCTAGTACTAGGATCTAATAATACATGGCTCTCCACACTAGAAAAATATTTCTTCTTCCATGTCATGTTATTCTTTTGATATTCAACAGAAACATTATTTCCACTTTTAGTATTTAATGTCCTCAAGCACTACCAAATCTGCATGTGATTTAGCATAATGACTATTCAGGACACATTCTGGACACACAATTCCCTAGATGCAATGAGTGCTAAATTTTACACTCATTCTCATGAGATATAGGTTCATGTGAACCACTACTCATAAAACATGGGTTGATGAGTTTGACTAAAAAAACTACATAGTTGGATCTTGATAGTAATATCATGACATATTTGAAACAATTAACAATCCTTCCTTGAGATCTAACTGATTGAACCATATATTTGTATTGGATAGCCTTGTGACCATAGATATGACATACATATAAATTCCCATGAGAGATATCATTATTCTTATCCTAATTTGAAATTGGATTCTTACATTCACTTGCCTTATGACCAAACCTACATTAATTAAACCATTGAATCTCCTAATCCTTTCTCATCTTGCAATCAACTACTAAATGACCAAAATTATTACAGATGTAACAAAAAACATTAATATATAAATACCTTTGAGAAATTGGTTGTCTTACTAGGGGTCTTCTTGAGGATATGTTCTAATTTTTTACCTTTCTTGTTACTTCAACCTTTGTATTTTCTTCAATTTCTTTCTCTTTTCCCTTCTTCTAATTTGAGCATTCACTGGTAAATCTTAATCCTTCCCAATCTTTATGAATTTTATGAATGTCCAATAGCTAATGAAAATTTTTACTTCTTTCACATAATTTTTCTTCTTTTGTCAACCTTTTTAACTCTATCTCAAGTTACTCACTTTTATATGAACTTTTCTTGATAATCTCCTTGAATTTTTCTTCAGATTCTTTCTATCCATCAGTTGAGTATCTAGTTATTCTCTTTCTATCCAAAAAATCTTCATATTATTCCTCAATCTTTCTCTGATAAATTCCTTAGAATACATCTTTCCATCTATTTCTTTTTAAGGTTTTCTACCTTTTCCCTTGATTCCTTTAGTTCCCTTTCCAAATCTATAGCTTTGTCTTTTGACTCCATCAATGTTCGACTGACTTATTTATGTATTTCTTTGAATTTCTTGATTTTATATCTCAAATTTGTGATACATATATTTTCTCCCTTCAAATTCTCTTTCAACTCTTCATTTTCTCATTCGGTACCTTCAATATCACTCATCATGATTTTCCAATCTTCTTTAGTGTAGTATCATCCTTCCATCGATTCAAACATCAAGGATCTCCCTCAGGTAGTTAATCTTTATCTTGAAGGGACCATGCTCTAATACCAATTTTTGGACAAGTCAAATAAGTAAGAGGGGGGGTGAATCATTTATTCTAACACAGATTATTAAACATTTTCTCTATCAGTGAACAAATAAATAATAGATTCTAATCTATCAGTTAAGTACAATAAACATTCATTGTAGATATAAAAATGAAACCATATAAATGCCAAAATATAGAACACCAAGATTTATGTGAAAACTCAAACTGTGAAAAACTACTGAGAAGCTAATTCTCATGAAATGAACATTTTTTAGGGTTACACCGGTTAGGGTGATTTTTATAAAGGCTCAATACCAATTTTTCTTACTATAGGTTGGCTCACTATTGGTTGGGATAACTAACAGGTTATAAATGAATAAGGCTCACTACCAATACAAATAGGCTTATTACCAAACAAGTATCACTAACAATACATGAACTAATAGTATTCCATCTAGCTATTCATGAAACAACTAAAAAATTAAGCTTAGATATTGTTACCACCAATAGATGGGAATGCAAATCTTCTTTATGTATGTATGTGCTAGATCTAATATAACATAGTATGCAAACCACTTCTTGATCTTTATTAATATTCTTTTCAAAATTTCTCTCACATACAACACCATCACAGGTTTACACTATTTCTCCTTTGGTAACTTTCACTTTTTGCAACACACTATCACATACATGTCATCTCTCAAAATACAAAAAGGTATCTTTTTTATTTATATGAATATTTGACCATACATATGTCAGTATCACTAAATCTATGTGATGAACCTAATTACAAAAGATATTAGAATTATATTAAATGCATTACCCTAGGTCCTAAATCTAGGACACATTTAAGAAAACATTACAATATGCTAGACACCAGCACCAAATATAGGTCATACATAAGATATTTTCACTGGATGTTACACTTTGTCAATATTGTAGGAATGCCACAACCAAGACCATGTCTTTATAACTAAAATATCTGAACCAACCAATGGGTGAAACAAGATAGACCAGACCAAATAAAGATACCAAATTCAATCTGATGAACAATGCTAATGTCTAACTAATAGAAGAAACTGGAAGAACATTTGCAAGAATAGTACTCACCAGAAATTAAGAAGCAACTCTATTAAAAATATGATCACCAAAACCATACAAGTATATCAAAACATGCATATCATTAGTATAACCAACCACACCTCCCATACATCATCAACACTATCCATAACCAAAACCTTTATTATATAACTGACAGACATCAGATGTATCTATATCCAAAACTTTCAATAATCAACTGATTTCACAAGGGATGTCGGTATGAAGGTTTTGACATCAATGAAAATACATACCAGAAACATCTTAATGAGTTCAAAAATGTGATCCAACAATTTGAGGAGGTCAATACATAGAATTTGTGCCTCTTGGATAGTTGAGCCTATAACATGGACACCATGGCCTTCAAATTTGAGAAAATTTCTTTTGGTGGGTGAAGCACCGAATGGAACACAATGAGGAAAGTGGTACAAAAATAAAGGATAATTTCCTTGGTCATCCATCCATGTTTCTTAGCTACCATCCAAGCACATGGTCCACATTTTGATATGTAATTATTCAAGTTCTTCTTTCCTTTGAACATGTAGAATCATAGTATGGTTTGTTCAGAATCTTTCACATAGTAAAAAATGGCAATCTATTCACGACTTATGATAATATGTAAGAGATGTTCTAGCTTCCAATTCTAGCAAGTACCCTAATAGCCCAATTTATGCCCATGTACACATTAGTTTCAATATAATTCCACATGCAATAATCTCCATATGGATTTGCAGCATATGTTTATAATAAAGTGCCATAGAAAGTACAAAAAAAAAGATCTTAGATTGAGGACATTGTCCTTGTCGAGGCCTTATGTTCTCCATAGTGTTAGTTTTGAATGGTGGGCCTTAAACCCCACCATGATGACTTCCCAAGCATGTTTTTCTTGAAAGGGTTGGGTCTTCTCTCACATATAGGAGCCACAGGTGTTCTCAAGTTTACAGTCTCAGCACATGACCCATTGCAACCATTGCTTGGCACCACTAAATAATATTCTCTTCTTCTTCAGGGGTGAGGATAGTTGGGGGATATTTCTTGGAGGTGGTTGTGAGACCAAAAAAATATTTAGAGAGTGTGGTTGTTGGAACACCCCAGTCCTTGATGTTACCCTTATCAACATTTCAATTTACTCAATATCTTTGATTGCCTCTTCCATTTTAGTTGTAGACCATAACTACTATTGATTCATGAATTTAGGTGATTGCACTATTATATTATCCTCATACATGTTGGTGTAAAAATATTCAATTTATTTTAGAAGGATTTGTTAGCACTTTTTATTGTTGAATCATTATATAGCTTATCCAACTTGACTCTCAAACTCCCAATTCCAAATTGATACATGGAAAATGCTAATTAACAAGGATATAATCATTCTACACTTCAGGATCCACAAACCTAGGTGGGTGCACCTATAACAGACTACTGATTCACAGTAAACCTAACAGTGGAAAAAATGATTCACTCTTGTATTGAACTACAACAGTTGATATAACACACCTTGCTAATGAACATCATTAAATTTATGCAGAACTTAACATGGCAGACAATAAGTTTAACAAGAGGTATTATCAGTGTAATAAGGACATTCATCTTTCTTCTTTTTATAGTACTAGACATAGGAAGGATAACCTACTGATTCTCTCTTTAAGGAATCACTATGATGAACTGTATTTCTCAATATAATTAACTAGACACATACATTCTTGATAGCAGAAGTAAAAGAGTTGTTTGTAATTGATTAATTGATGATAAGAACTAATTGTCAAAAACTTCACCAGTGCCTAATCCTGGGTAGAGATTCATAATGAAACTTACATTCACAAGGAAAATAATTAATTAGAACATAAATAAAATACTAGATAGAATGCCTTATATACTATCCTCTCACTCTCACACCTCTGTATCAAATTATTGCATAAAACCCTAACCCTCTGGAACTATTTGCAAGGTTTAAACTCTCCTTGAAAGAAACTCACAAATAACAACACAGTTATCTTATAACTGGTACATTTAAAATGCCTTACAAATTAAACATACAAGAGCTGAATATAAATGCAAAAAGACATCAGAGATCTGAAACTGAAAATTCCATTGTATTGTATTAATATTCTTCTGATTCAATACATTCAAATAGACTAACAACCTTTTGAAAACTTAGACACAATTGAAATTCCTGCCTTGCAATTTTGATTTTACCATCCCTTAAAAAGTATTTTAACTTTCAATATATAGTTTTCCTTAGTCATCTTGGAATCCTTAAAACTAAAGGATGCAACAAGCTTGAGATGACAACTAAAAGACAACACCTATGACCCATATATAAAACAAAATAACAGGTGGAATGATAACCACTTTTGTTATAAGATATTCAAAGTAGTTTTTCCTTTGACCACCTGGTTATTGTACTTTCTTTAAACTTGTTCAAAAATAACCATTTGGAATTTGTTTTCCTTGATCTTGTTTATTTAGAATCTTTTACTTTTACTTGTCTCATTCAAACTATTGGGAAGCATTGTCATTTGTTGCCTTTTACACATTATCATCTTCTCCTTGATCAACTGCATTGTATCTATCCTTCCAGGAGGTATAAACCTCATCACTCGGCCAAGAGAAACTGATGACTTCATCTTTTTTGATGTTAATCTCATTCCAACTGACACTTGACTTCTCAATTTCTTCTCTCCATAATTCAAAAAACTGACCTGCCTTTGCTAATGATTTCCACAGTTTGGACAAACAAAAGTGTGCTTTCCAAAGTATTAATATAGTTGGTCCTAGTTACCAATGCCTCATTAATTTTTCTTAGTCACAATTCTTTATTCTTTATCTCACCAATCTTCTTGAAAAGATTAGGAAAAATCTCATAATGATCCTTTGAATATTCTTTCCTCAAAGTTTCTACCTTCCTAATAATGATGCTTCTCTTTATGTCCATGTCCATTAGTAATTTGAAGCATTTATAAGTGCCAGTCAATATGATGTCAACATTATTTTCTTCTTTGGAAGTAGACTAAATAATTTCAATTCTATTCTCTTTCCCTTTCATCTATCCATTATTGGATCATGTGTGATAAAAATGTCTCACACTTCTATGAATCATTCCATCCAAGGTTGCTCAATAATGAGGCCTCAAATATCGATCCATAGCTCTCTGGTCATGGAGTGCAAAGGTGTGAAATGGAGGCCCTTAGATTGACATAGTTAGTGCCTATGCAAGTACACCATGAAATGAGAGATTCAATGCATGAAAATGAGATCTACTCTATATCATAACAATGCATGAAAATAAATTAATCTAAATGATAACAATACATGATTAATCTATGAAACGAAATTTCAAAATCTAATCTATCAAAATAAACATGAATCTAATCTATATGAATAGCCATGGATGCAAGAAAAAGAAGAAGACAAGAAGAGGGAAGTTGCAATATCCAAGCTTGAGTGCTCAAATCCTCCTCCAAAATTCCTCTCCAAACCTGTAGCATAACAATACTATGAAAAAAGATCATTTGAATGAGAAGGAGAGGTCTCCTTTTAAAGGAAAGTGAACGGTTGAGATTAAGAGGCAAAAAGAATTCATCAATGGTTGAGATTAAGAGGCAAAACCCACCACTTAGGAAGATGTGATAAAAAAGGGATTTTATTTAATTTACTACCTTTTTTAACAAATAAAGTGCTTTAAGTGGGGATTTTTATTTATTTAATTAAAAGAGGGGTTTTCTTTCAATTAAATAAATTAGAAGAATTTTATTTAATTAAATGGGTAAAACTGAATTTAATTTAATAAGAGGAATTTTATTTAATTAAAAGGGAGAAATTTACTTTAATTAAATAAGATAAATTTTATTCAACTAAAAGGGAGATTAAATATTTTAATTAAATATAATAAATTTTATTTAATTAAAAAGAAAATTAAATCTTTTAATTAGATAAAAATGATCAAACCTTAGGAAATATTGAAATAATTGAATAATTGAATTAATTACAAGTTGATCAATGAAATTGATTTGAATTAAAAATATTGCAAAGCATTGATTTAGGAAATTGATAAATTGATAAAATGATAAATGGGTCCCAAAGTCCAGGTGACCATTTTAGGGTGTATACATTTTCCCCTCTTTGACAAATGTGTGGTCTACTTGGGAACATATGTAGTCAAATAATGCAGTTGAAGTGTGAGGTCAACTTGGGATCACAAAACAACCCAGACGTGTGATCAATTTGGGAACACATCAAGACAAAAATAAGCACAATTGAAAAAGACAAAGTCAACACCGACATAAGTAATTGACATGTCAAAGATAAGAATCTCAAGCAAGACTGGTATAATTGATAAAGCTGAATCAAGGATTGAAGTTTGATAGGTACTGCCCCCTCGTGATCGAAATCGAAATGAGATAGAGGAGAAACAACAAATTGATAAATTTTGATCAAATCGAATTAAATGTAAGGTTCTTGATGTAAGATGAAAGATATAAGGATCTCAGAACCAAGGTAGATCATCAAGCATGAAAGATTATGCCCCAAGGTTGAATTAGAAGAAGAAGAAGAAGAAAAAGAAGAAGAAGAAGAAGAAGAAGAAGAAGAAGAAGAAGAAGAAGAAGAAGAAGAAGAAGAAGAAGAAGAAGAAGAAGAAAAATTATGCCCCAAGGTTGAA
>MU224933.1:3180843-3210741 GCA_018584345.1 Thuja plicata | reverse complement strand
AAGAAGAAGAAAAAGAAGAAGAAGAAGAAGAAGAAGAAGAAGAAGAAGAAGAAGAAGAAGAAGAAGAAGAAGAAGAAGAAGAAGAAGAAGAAAAATTATGCCCCAAGGTTGAATTAGAAGAAGAAGAAGAAGAAGAAGAAGAAGAAGAACTGGGGTGAAAGTGAATGGAAGATAGAAGTTTAGAAGAGGTCGAAAGAAATAGAAAGAAGAAAGAGAATTTGCCTTAAGAGAGAGAATGCCCCAAAATCAATCAATTGTTTAAGATAGAAAAATTTGATTGAGATCATGAAAGAAGATAAGGAAATGAAGATCAGAACGTGATCATAGTTGATTAAAAGTCCACAAGAAAGACGAAGGAAAACCCTCACAAACTCATAATGCAGCCTAAAAATGCAAATTAACATGAAGTCTAACAATGCAAGCTACATGAAAATGCAAAGGTGTACTTGCAATAGAGAAACTATAACATAGGACTTTTTGTTCATCATTCATTAGAGAATATTAAGGAACTTATTTTCATCATTGGGCCATTATCAACGAACATCAAAAAATCACTCAATCATCACTAGTCACTAGCACAACTATGAAGATATGAATGTGATTGCTATCAGATTGGAATGTGGAAAGATTCTAACATAAGTATCAAAGACATAAATGTCAAGATGACTGTGATGTTAGCTTACCCAATTTAATATAGAAAAACCATGCTTGCATCAAGGCATAGAGGATAGGATGACCAACAGAATGGTTATGCAAAAAATAGTGAATCATAAATAAGGAAGAAAATAAAAATATGCCCCATGCCCCAAGTCCTCTAGCTATGCATCACAGAGAGACTTATTACACAAGGACACTCAATGAAAATCAATAACAGTCAGCACACAAAGAAAAGATCATGACATAGCTCAAGCATTAAGTGTTGTGTTTAAAAATTTAAGTGTGTTAACTGATACTGAGTTCCAAGGATAAGGATTGAATGCTTGCAAGTAGGTTAGACCATACGACAAAATAGGGTAAGACCAAACTGATAAGTGTTAAAAAACACTGGATGTCAAGGTTATATTGAAAAATACAGTTGGGGTGGTGTTGAAAAACACCATTTGTGAGATGTACTAAAGACCAACGCATCCAAGAGACCAAAGCTAACACAGTTATGCCCCCTAGACAAAGACAAAGAACAATTCAAAACCAGGGCAACAAGGACAAGGCATGATGGGGAAAGGCTAAGTGTTGAGGATAGGCACTAAGAAAAAGGGGTGCAAAGGCCTCAAGTACCACATGTTTCCAAGTTTTCACCACTTGGGTTTTATTACAATTTATTTCTCTTTCATTTTTCTCATTTTTTTCTTCTTTTTTTTCAGGACTTATTTTATTTTATTTTTGAATTTTTGCTACCAATGTGCCTATTTCCAGGTTTTCACCAAGGCACTTTTTCCATTTTTTTTAATAATTTTTATAATTTTTGATTTTTTTGTATTTCTGGAATATATATATTTTTTGAAGATACATCAAAGCTCCTATTGCTAGGTTTTCATTAAGATGGTCATTTTTCATAATATTTTTATGATTTTTAGAAATTTTGACAATATATAATTTTTTTCAATTTTTTCAGGATCAATAATTATGTACAAAGGATGCCCCTAGACAGAATGGGCATCATGGATAGAGCTTCTTCAGGTGAAAAACATTGATAGGATCAGGGAGTTGTTCTCCCTTTTCTGTAGATAGTAAATAAGCACTTTTCCCAAAATTTGCTATGATAATGTAAGGTCCAAGCCAATTAGGTTTAAATTTTCCCTTTTGATCTCTATGCTATTGATTCTTAGGATTTTCACGTAGGACAAGATCTCCCACTTAGAATTCTCTAGGGTGAACCTTTTTGTTGAAGGCTTTGGACATGTGCTTTTGATAGACCCTCATATGGTCAAATGATGCTTGACATTTTTCATCTAGAAGTTATAACTCTTGAAGTCTCATGGCGCGGTCTTCATCTGTAGCTAGACCATGGAGAGAAACTCTAAGTGAAGGAATCTCAACCTCCAAAGGTAACACTACTTCAGAACTATATGCAAGGGAAAAAGGAGTAGCCCCTGTAGGAGTACGAATACTCATTCTATAGGCCCACAAAGCCAGATTTATCTGTAAATGTCAATCTCTACCATTCTTATAGACTATTCTATCCAAGATTTTAAGAATGGTCTTGTTTGATGTCTCTGCTTGACCATTTCCTTGCGGGAAGTAAATGGAGGACCAATGTTGTTTAATCTTGATTTTTTTGCAGAGTTGTTTAATGTCCTTATTTTTGAACTGGCCTCCGTTGTCAGTAATAATCTCGAAAGGCACTCCATATCAACAAATGATATGGTTCAAAATGAATAGAGAGACTGTCTTTCCTAATATGATAGAAATTGGGACAACTTCTACCCATTTAGTAAAATAATCAGTAGCAGTAATGATAAACTTATGTCCACCTGATGAGTTGGGATGAATCTGCCCAACAAGATCAAAGGCCCAGCACTGAAATGGCCAATGAGATATAGAAGGAATGAGCTCCCTACCTGGAGCATGTATCAAATTATAATGTTTTTTACACTTTTCACATGACTTTGAAAAATCTATTGCATCAATCTACATCGTGGGCCAATAGTACCCCACCCTAAGCAATCTTCAGGCCATGGAAAGACCATTGGAGTGTCCCCAACAAATGCCCTCATGAATTTCAACTAACGCTTGATCAGATTCTTCATTTTCTAAGCATCTAAGAAGTGTTCCATCTAGACCCCTCCTATACAAGTGACCAGCGATAAGGGAATGGCAAGAGGCATTTTGGGTAAGGTTTCTATGTTCAGATCGGTTAAAGATTTCAGGTATAATGCCATCACAAAGGTATGAGTAAATGGCACCATAACAGGATGATTCATGACCAACAAGGGTACAAATAACATGGCTTTCATGTGAGTCAAAGATAGGGTGATGTAGCTCTTCTACTAGGAATTCAAATCTTGATTCATGTTGTTCTAACTGAAGAAGTGAAGCAAGTGTAGCCATAGCATCAGCTGCCTTATTTTCTGCTCTAGGGATTTGCTGAAATGTGACAAATGTGAAATACTGCTTCAAGGAATCAACCATTTTCTTGTAAGGTACCATTTTCTCATGTTTTGTTTGATATTCATAATTAACTTGGTTGATTATCAGCTGTGAATACCCATAGATGTGTAACTATGTGATTCTCCATTCTATGGCTATCTTAAGTCCATTTGTTAAAGCTTCATACTCAACAATGTTATTTGTACATGGGAACAATAATTTGTAAGACTTAGGAATTGTGTACCTATGAGGAGAAACAAACAACACACCAGATCCTAAACCATTTTTCATAAAAGATCCATCAAAGAACATCTTCCATGTTCTTTCAGTCATATACATGAGATGCTCATCTGGGAAGTCAACTTGAATAGGTGCATTATCTTGTAATGGGAAATCAGCCAATTGATCAGCTATGGCTTGGCCTTTGATTGCTTTATGCTCAATGTACTCTATGTCAAACTCTGAAAGTATCATCATCCATTTAGCAAGTCTACCTATGAGGGAAGCCTTAGCAAATATTTGAGTGGATATATTTTTTCTATGAGGTGTATAGTGTGCGCAAGCATGTAATGTCGCAGCTTTTGGGAAGCAAACACAATAGCAAGGCAAGCTTTCTCAATGCTAGTGTAATTAACCTCATATGAAACAAGAGTATGAATAATGTAGTATATTTCTCTTTCTTTCTTATTTTCATCAAGTTGAGCTAGTAAGGCCCCCAAGGAAGATTTTGTTGCTAAAATGTATAGAATAAGTGGTTTCCCTGGGATAGGAGGCATTAAAATATGAGGAATGGCCAAGTATTTATTGATTTGATCTATGCTCTTTTGACAATCCTCATTTCAAATACATTTGACCTCCATATGTAAGTTCTTATTGAAAGGATGAGCTCTATCTGCCAGTTGTGAAATAAATCTCCTTATAGATTGAAGACGTCCTTGAAGACTCCTCATTTGACTAAATTTTTTAGGAGGTGGCATGTCTATGATTGCTTGGACTTTTTCAGGTTCCACCTCTATTCTTTATTCTAAAATAATGAATCCAAGTAACTTTCCAGAGGTGACCACAAATGCACACTTTTTAGGATTTAACCTTAGTTGAAATTGTTCCATGTGATCTAGAATTACTTCCAAATCATCTAAGTGTGTATCTCTTTGTTTAGACTTGGCCAAGGTGTCATCCACATAATATTCCATATTTTTATGTATCATGTCATGGAAAATAGTTGTCATATCTCTTTGATAGGTAGCTCCTGCATTTTTTAATCCAAAAGGCATAATGTTCCAACAATAGGTTCCCCATGCACAAGTGAATGCAGTATTTTCTTGATCTTCAGGAGCTATCTTAATCTAATTGTACCTAGAAAAACCATCCATCAAAGAATAAATCTCATAACCTGTAGCCATATCCACTATCATGTCTATATTGGGGAGTGGAAAGTCATCCTTTCGGCATGATCTATTGAGATCTCTAAAATCTGTGCAAACTCGAATGGATTTGTCATGTTTGGAAACTGGTACAATGTTTGATATCTATTCAGCATAAGCAATAGCTCTTATGAATTTTTCTCCAAGGAGTTTCTTTAATTCTTCTTTGACTAGAAGAGCTATGTGAGGATGCATCTTTCTCAATTTTTTGTTAACTGGTTTGACATTTGGAGCTATAGATAAGTGATGCATAGTAAAATTAATGTCCAATCCTGGCATATCTAAATAATTCCATGCAAAATTGATTTTCTTTCTTTGTAAGAACTTAGTGTAAGCTTCCTTTTCTATTGGTGATAAGGACTCAGCCAAGTGCACTGTCTATGGAGCCTCATTTGTACCCAAATTAACTGCTTGTGTTGGCTCAATAAGCACTGAAGATTGATCCTAAAAATCCCTGGGGAGACGATCAAGTACCTCATCCTTAGGCACCTCAGAGAGGTTTTCACCCTTGGAGATGTCATTTCTTTTTACCTATTTCGGTTCTAACACTGTCACATAGTGGTTTTTGCCATCAGAACACCTATTCTTTTGATTTTCTTTTCTTTTTATCTTGTGAATAAGGTACTTGATGTCTAGCTCTATCATACTCATAGCTAGTTCGCTGGTGGAAATGACTACGTGTTCAATGGCATTTAGATAACAAGCTATCTTATAATGTTAAAAGCGTAGGTTCTTGATAGTGTTGGGACCAATCAATAAGGTCAGGATGAATAAGAGGCAAGTCAATGACTGGTTTGAGGCTATAAATATGAAGGGTATTATCGCTGGTGACTGAAGAGTCAGAGTCTATCAAGTATCCCTCTAAGCCACCCAAATTAGGGTTTGTCCTAACAAGTGAAGAATTGTCCACTAAGAAAAAATGTGGGTTCAAAACCTCTAATCCTACATGTGACTTGTTGGCTACCTCAAGTTGGGAGCTAAAGTGTGAATAAGATCAATATCTCTATCAACTATGGAGGGCTCTAAAAAAGAGTCCCACTCATACTCATTAGAACTGGTACTTGAACTGTGACTAGGATGTTTACACCATGAAGGCTTGGGACATCGTGATGTTGAAGGTCCAATTTCATCAAAAGTGGCACTTTCTCTTTCTATTAAATGAGAAAGATTATTTCTTTGACATTCTCTCAAAGAATCCTTTATATTTTATTCTTGTTCTAAAGTTGCAATTGATGCATGGGCGGCTGAAATATCTAAATCTCCCCAAAGGAGAGTAGTGGAAGGGACCCAATCTTCCCACATATCTTTCTGATTTGTCAAATTAGTTTCATATTATGGTTCATCATCACTATCCAACTTTTAAAATAGAGGATTGGTACACTTGTTGCAATTTTCAAATTCTAGGCCAACTGGTTTCTTAGACTTGCATCCAAATTTAGCATGATAAAGAGGTTTGGACCTAACATCCAAATTGTGATTAAGAGGGCCATAACCAGGATAGCCCATCTTCTTGAAAAAAGTATATCCTCTTCCATAAGTCTTAGGAGAGGGACACAAGTTCTCATTGTGCTTATACTTTTCTTCTCTATAGATCCAGTCTCTAACAAATGTTTCCTCTTTCTCATTTTTAATAGGCACTGATGATTCTACAAATTTTCCAAATAATTTCATAGCTGAAGAGGAAGGCTTCATCTCTTTTCAAGGTTTACCATAAGACTGAGGTGAAACTTACAATGTTGTGAGGGAGTTGAGTTGATACCCCCCATATCAATGTCTATTGTCTTAAGCTTGTCTTTACATTTAGCCAAAGTAGCATCAAAATCTTCTGCTTCTCTAATGAGAGGAACATGAGCCCCTGCTGAAATTAAATTAACAAATAAAGTGTTATCCCCAGGTATACAAATCTCTATGCCATTGTAGGGGAACTTAACACATTGATGGTAGGTAGATGGAACTGTTTGCATATCATGAATCCATGGCCTACCATGTAAAATATTATACGCAAGGGGTCCAACATCAACTATTTGAAAACAAATTTCCTTTTGAATAGGGTCAATCCTAATAGGAAGGATGGCCAACCCTTTGGAACTTCTTTCTGCCTCATCATAGGATTTGATAGTAATTCTTTTTCGGGTATCAATAACTTCTTTAGAATAACCCAGTTCTTTCAAAAGACTAAAAGAACAATTATTAAGCCCAACACCCCCATCTATCAAAACATGCCTAACATGGGTTTTATGGATCATGACCTCAATATGAAGGGCAATATTGTGCAGATGGCTCAAAGCTTTATCATCATCTTCTGAAAATATAAGGTAATGAGGGCTAGCAATGTGATTAACCATATTCTGGAATTGACCAACATCTAAGTTGTTGGGGACATTCGCCATACGCAAAGCATCCTCAAGGATTTGTTTATGTCTTGGAGACAACTCTAAGAGCTCAAAGATCAAAATTTGAGTGGGTGTTCTCTGTAACTGATCAACAAGATTGTAGTTTGATTTAGGATTGACAGCTGGCTTCACGGTAATAGGCTTAGATGCAACTTGCTTAGGTTTACTAGATTGACTTGAATTTGGTCCTTTAATGACAATGGGACCTTGACTTCAAGTAACATCATTAAGGGCTTGCAATGACCTTCTAGAGTTGGGACCCCTTAGCACCACCATAGGTTCTCTATCAAAAATAGGAGGAGAGTCTTCATCTATATCATAACCATAAGGATCTCTTCCACTCATCATGTTAACATTTTCCTCCACAAATTCAAGCATGTTGATAGTATTCTCTGCATCTGTATAAGTATAGTTGATCTCAACTTTTCCATTCTTAGCTTTAGAGGTCTCCCCCTTTTCATATTTGGGCAAAGGTTCCTTGAATACCTTGTGATTGGCATTGGTTTTCAATCCATCTACTGTAAGTTTTCCATTCTCAATGAGATCTTGGATGAGATGCCTGAGTCTCCTACAATTTTCAACATTATGTCCAATACCATTATGAAATATGCAAAAGTCATCCTCCTTCCACCACCATGGTTTTTCTTTAGGTATATGAAAATGTTCTCAATCTATAGGATGTGCTAGATTTCTATCAATGATTTTTTTAAAAATTTCCCCATATGTCTCGCCAAGTTTTGTAAATTGACGTCTTTCACTCTTAGGCTTACCTTGGTAACTCAGGTTACTTTCTTGTTGAGTGGGTGCATTGAGCTTGGTAGCTTGAACAGTACTAGATAAGTGTAATACAAGTTGATCCTTATGTTGGGAGGAATCCACAACTCCATCATTGACGACTTGTTTGTTCTTATTCCAATATTGGTTCTTCCCTTTATCCTTGTTAGAGTTATTGTTGTTTTGACCATTGTTGTTGTTATTTCCATGTTTAGTTAAAAATCCTTGTTCTTTCAAAACATCCTCAATTCAACATGTAGTCTCAACCATGGTGTCAAATGAATCAAAAACCATATTCTCAACCTCATACAACATTTTGAGAATGAAATTGCTAAGAAGAATGTCAATCTTTTCATTATCAGGAATAGTTCTAGAATAGCAAGAGCATTTTTCATCTCCACCTTTGCAAGAAGGTAACAAAGGACTCTCCTTGATTCTAATTTAAGCTACATAAGTCAAACAAAGTGATAGATCTTGAAATATTTTATGCAAAGTGTTGAACAAATCTTTGAAGAAGCTCTTTGAAAGTCTTAACAAGAGGAGTTATCTTAGTAAACCATTCCATTGCTTTCCCCCTAAGACTTTGTGGGAATAACCTCATGAGGTATGAATCATCTTGATGGAACTCAAAACTAGTGGTATAAAACTATCACACATGATCATGTGGATCTCCACTCCCATCATATTTTTCATATTGAGGAATTTCAACCTTTCTGGTAAATTCTTTCATGTCTACACTCTTATCAAAAGGATTAGGACAAATCGAGTCCAATGAGAAAGAATTCTTAGGTGTAGCTATCTTGGCTATTTATCTTTGCATTTCATCCATCTTATCCTCTTGAGATGGATCTTGTCTCTTAATATTTCTATCCACATCAAATTTGTAAGGGACCCTAGCACCATTATTGATTAGATTCATTAGGATCTTATCCTAGTTTTTCTTCACGTACCTCTCCACATACTGTTGAAAAGATGGTTCTTGTTGCATGTACATGAAATCTCGGGAGGTGTGATCAAAAATCATGCTACTACCTCCATATTGTGAACCATAATGAGTGTGTTGTAAAGATGGCTTTGAGCTCCTAGGAGGAGCTTGTCTCCTATGATGATCAAGTCTAGAAACCCTTCTTCCTCTAGGACTAGGAGATCATGATGGTGATCTTGAATGTCTCCTACTTCTTGGAGTTCTAGGAGGAGTGGATGGAGGAGAACTGTTTCCACCACTAATATGCATATTATTGAATGGACCATGAAGTTATCGAGCTAAGAGCCTAGCTTGCTCCTCTTGAAGGGCATTCCTCTCCATTTCAATTAAATCTTGTTTCTCCAACTCTAGACGTTTAATTTGTTCATTCTTATGAATTTTTTCATCTTGGAATACCTTCTTTTCATGCTCAATCCTCTTGAGTCTATCACTCATGTAGTTGGTAGATGTTTTTAGAGGTGAGCTTGGTCTTGAATGTTGAAACAAGTTGTTGGTATAAGTTGTATTGATGTGAGCATCATGAAGCTCATCTCCTTGTTTCTCATGTTGTGATAACTCATCATTATAAACATGTCTCTTACCTCTCTCTCTCTCTCTCTCTCTCTCTCTCTCTCTCTCTCTCTCTCTCTCCTCCCNCCCTCTCTCTCTCTCTCTCTCTCTCTCTCTCTCTCTCTCTCTCTCTCTCTCATCCCTTTGAAGTGCATCCAAATATCTTGTCAAAATAAGGGGTGAGGTTAGTCTACTATTATGAGAGGAACCACTGAAGGAAATAACATTTGTACTCCTTGAAAACAAATCATCATAACATTTATCCATGGCTTCCTTCTCCCTCTAAGTCATTGTGTAACTCATATCCATAGAAGAGTGAGAAGATGCTAAGGGGATACCCAACTCACTATGGTGACTCTTGGAGTCAAACCAAATTTATGAAGTATTCCAAGGCAATTGATCAAATATGGGTCCTTTTTCCTTATGTCTTTGGCAAGTTTGTACTAAAGTTAATTGGTTAAAAACCACTTGAGGTCATTTTCCTTGATTTACTTGATATCTTGTTGTAACTGGCATGAAAGAAAAAGTACTAGCTGATAAGATTACCCTAAGAGATGTTGGTACCAAACTAGGATAGAAAAGACATTAACTTGTCCAAAAAGTGATGATAAGATAGAAAATTGCAAAAAGGGATAAGCCAACACTTCCACAGAGGTGCCCAATAAATTTGGGTGAATACCCTAGCACATATGGATCAGGAGGATGGTCTTACCCAGAGTATATAAATTTATATTGAAATTGTATGAAAGTGGATGGACAAAAGACTAGCAAAACTCTCCAGGTGTGTTATCAAAGAATCTAAAGGTTTATCTTTTCAACAAGGATGATTTCTAGCTCACCAAGTGCCAAGCAAGGTCACTTGTGAAATCAAAGATTGCTAATTCAAGAGGTGAAAATGCAAGAATCCAAAGCTAAACAAGCTTCTAACAGTAGGGTAAGTAATCCAATCTGACTCAGATCAACCTAGAAAATTAAAAATGATGGGACAACAAGCTAAAATGGGCTGAGAAATGACAGCAACACTTCACTGACGGATAGTTTTGCATGAGGAAATATTTTCTCATGTTAGGATTTATAGATGGTTGCATGAGGAAATGCACAGAGTGGCGCGAGAGAATAGAATAGATAGAAAATTGGCATGGTTTTGCATGAGGATACCCAGATAGCTGCACGAGGAAACACAATGAACAACATGAAGAAATAGGTTTCTCGCACTAGGAAAGGACACAAAACTCAGATTTTGATTGTTTTAAATAACCAACTAGGTGCATTCACAAATTTTATCATGAATCAAGCACATAAGATAGCAATCAGGGAGTTCAAGCAATCAATGTCTTCAAACAATGAGCAAGGGACAAAGCAACCTTGTACATGAAAATAGATAGTGTCATAGGAATTCTACTCCATAAGAATGCTACTTGTGTATGTTCTCAAATGTTTTCCAATCATGCATATAGTCCTAGAAAAGAAAAAGTTGGTTGCACTATGGTTCTTAGTAATGGCTTGACTCTACAACTTTTGCAATCTCAAGTGGGTGAAATCCAATCCCAGCGCATAGAGGTTTTGACACAGTCTGAGAATTTAATCAATCAGGAGTTGCTAAGGAGATTTGACAACCCACAAGAAACTACACCCATGCAGATTTCTTCCACAAGGACATTTATATAGTGACTGTCACTACCATGGCAAAAATGGCTATTACTGCTTGAGGTTTCATCCATGTGGTTGACCCAATAAAGGAAATGTCCACTACGGTTAACCCTCTCTAACAAGGAAGACTCACAATATGGAACACATGGAGACTTAGATCAGATTGAGGGGTTCCAAGTTTCTGATTCTCTCAAAAGGGAAAAGAGCATAATCCTCTAGCCTCTTCACCTCTCTAAAACATAGCAAACAAGATTAATTGACCTGTTAATTTGAAATCACCTCATTCAAGGCTCACACAAAAACAAATGACACCAATCCCCCAAAGAGAGAAATTATTTCCAAAAGTTGAAGCCCAAACCAAGTTGTCCAATGAGATGAAAACAAAATCCTTCCCTACCTACAAGGGAATCTATTGTCAAGAAGAGCTTCGCATTTAAAACAAGCGAATCAAGCCCACTCTCTCACGATTGCCACAAATAGTGTTCATAGGGCCTAATTACTATGTGAAACATATATGCAAGAAAGTTAATCTAGGTCCATTTTTAGAGCACCAATTGGAAATGTGATCTATGAAAGCAAGAAACACTCAAGCTAAACACATGAGATGTTCATTTTAATTCGCAAAATCCAAATTTTATAGAGATCAAAAAAATACCTCAAATCCAATGCAACACAAATCATTTGTTGTTTATCCATGAAAGTCCAAATCAGCGACAGCAATAGAAAATCACTAATCACAAACCACTAGAAACAGTAAACATTACTGGTTACCATGAAAAAAATTGAGATCAAAAGATATATCAAATGAAAAAAATAGATCTTAGGACATAATCTCGCACTAGATAACAGAAAGAGCAATGCAAGAAATTACACAGGGTCATGCGAGGAAATTTTGTATCACACAAGGAATTTCACACTCTCACGTGAGGAAGTGCACAAAAATAGACAAATATAGAAATAAATGCAAACTAGTCAGATCCAGCCTGGTGCCAGATTTTTCACAAAGATTCACATTGTGTCGCATGAGGAAGTACCCTATGTCACGCGAGGAAACTCAGAACCTACAAAATCTCACGCCAGAACTTGCAAAATATCACATGAGAAAACTCTGTAGACAAAAATAGCAAGTATGGAAAAGATGGAAAATTAAAAAATTCAAAAATAAATTGCTAAAAAATAGATATGTGATAGAAAACGAACCTTCTACCCCATGGTGGGTGCCAAAAATGTGTGATAAAAATGTGTCACACTTCTATGAATCATTCCATCCAAGGTTGCTCAAGAATGAGGCCTCAAATATCGATCCATAACTCTTTAGTCATGGAGTGCAAAGGTGTGAAATGGAGGCCCTCAGATTGACCTAGTTAGTGCCTATGAAAGTACACCATGAATTGAGAGATTCAATGCATTAAAATGAGATCTACTCTATATGATAACAATGCATGAAAATAAATTAATCTAAATGATAACAATGCATGATTAATCTATGAAAGGAAATATGCAAATCTAATCTATAAAAATAAACATGAGTATAATCTATATGAATAGCCATCGATGCAAGAAGAAGAAGACAAGAAGAGAGAAGTTGCAATATCCAAGCTTGAGTGCTCAAATTATCCTCCAAAATTGCTCTCCAAACCTGCAGCATAACAATACTATGAAAAAAGATCATTTGAATGAGAAGGAGAGGTCTCCTTTTGAAGGAAAGTGAATGGTTGAGATTAAGAGGGAAAAATAATTGATCAATGGTTGAGATTAAGAGGCAAAAACCCACCACTTAGGAAGATGTGATGAAAAAGGGATTTTTATTTAATTTACTGCCTTTTTCAACAAATAAAGTGCTTTAAGTGGGGATTTTTATTTATTTAATTAAAAGAGGGGTTTTCTTTCAATTAAATAAATCAGAAGAATTTTATTTAATTAAATGGGGGAAATTGAATTTAATTAGATAAGAGGAATTTTATTTAACTAAAAGGGAGAAATTTACTTTAATTAAATAAGATAAATTTTATTCAATTAAAAGGGAGATTAAATATTTTAATTAAATAAGATAAATTTTATTTAATTAAAAAGAAAATTAAATATTTTAATTAGATAAAAATGATCAAACCTTAGGAAATATTGAAATAATTGAATAATTGAATTAATTACAATTTGATCAAGGAAATTGATTTGAATTGGAAATATTGCAAAGCATTGATTCAGTAAATTGATAAATGGGGCCCAAAGTCTAGGCGACCATTTTAGGGGCATATACAGATCCCACTTATCCTTATCTGCATTATATTCATTCTATATGTTGATAATCTTCTTTCCCTGTAAATAAATGGCTACATGACTTAAATTCTGAGTGCATTGCATGAGAGTGGCATGTATTTTATCAGCATACCTTTGTTTTACCCATGCCTCTACTTCTTTAAACGTTGCAGAATCTTCAACCCATTTCTTCCTTGATTCCTCTAACTTGGTCCTTTCAATGATCAATCTTTCTCTTTCTAATTCCAAGTCTACTTGTGTAGTGGGTCTTGATGGCATGGGAGAAAGGGGATAAGTTATAATTGGACTTGATGATGAGGGCTGGTGAGGATCTTGTGTAATCATTCTTTGAGGAAAAAAATGAGTTGTTTATTTACCTTCAAGGATAGCACTCTTTTTATCCTTTTAAATAGACTTTATCACCTCATCATTATAGGCCTTCATGACTATCTCATATTTTTCCCTCAGACTTTTGATTTCTTCTTCTTGTTTCTCAGCTACTTTCATGCAAAATTTTGCTGATTCCAAAGTAAGGCTAGCTTATTCTACCCCTAAGGTGTCTGTTACTCTTCTTACCATGAGGCTACCTGCATGTTCAACATGATCCTCTCCACCAGTTCTCTTATTGTCTTTCTTCTTTATAGACCACATTACCACTGTTGCATGGTCTTCACTAATTTTAACACCAGTAGACACTCCAATAGTTTGCATTAGTTTGGTATCTTTTCTAATAGCATCAAAGAAAATAGCATCAAGAAGATCCCACTATGGCAGAATGAGAACTCCTTCTTTCTTTATCAATTCTCTACCTTCTTCAAGAGTGATTTTCTCAAACTTAGCTACCATCTAATGATTTATTTCCTTTTCAATGCCATCTTTATCTCTATCAGGTTGATCATTTTCCAACTCCTGACATTTCTCTCTAAATTTATTAATGTGAATTCTCCAAAGGAATTGAATAAAATCCCTTGCTTTAACTAATTGATCATCTGAAAAGAATTCATTAGTAGCTTGCTTAGTGATAGGATCCAACTCCTTCCCAACAAACTCAGCTATTGTTTAGTCCATTTCAGCATGTTTGGGTGCCTCTGGCACTCTTTCTTGCAATTCCTAAGGTGTAACAAAGATATGTCCTATATTTCCCATTTTCACTAATTTCTCAGCAATGGCATGTTCATCCAAGTGCAAGGGAGATTGGGAAGGGGAATAAATATTATCTTGTTGTTGACCTCTTTCTTCCACCCTTTTCCTTTTTGGAGATGGAAATAATTGGGTAGTCTAATGGTCTTTTCCCTTTTGGATAGAAGGTCTTTTCAATTCTTGGTAGGATTGTGATATATTCTTTTCATTGGTATACCACATACCTCCCTGGTTGAACAACCCTTTCTTGTGTATCTCTGCTCAAAATAACCTTGGCCTTTTCTACCTTTGTTTCCATTACCTTCTTCTTCTGGTCTAAGCCTTGCATAATGTCTTAAAACATACTCATCAAGGATTCTACCTTCTTTTCCCAGGGCATAAATTCTTTCAAGGGATCATATACTTTATCAAAATGGTAGAAAAAAATCTAATAATTTTTTATATACTTACCACTTTTCATTCTTGATCTTTTGCTCCATCAAATAAAATTCATTTCTAATTATATCCTCAAGAAAATTGAACTGATGATTTAGAGATAAACACTTAGTTCTTTTTCTGAACATGTCACTAATGAATCCCTCATTATTTGCACATCTTACCACTGATGTTTCCTACTGATAAGGCTCCAAGTATTTTTGAAATTGGGTCCATCCTCCTTTAGTGATAATGAACTGGTGTTATTTTTTGATGGTAGGGAATATTATTTTATCATTTTCCCAGTTAGTTCTTCCTCTTGTAATCCACCTAGTTCTCTAAGGATTTCTGCCATGCCTATCCTGAGTGGAACCCTATAAGGGAGGACATTTGGAGTTCCTCTAAAACTGTAGACCCTAATAACTGTTAAATAAGGTATAGAATGAAGTCACCCAGATTGTGAACAATCAAAAACTCTTTAACATACTCCATTGGTCTTAAAAGTCTTAATATATCTATGTGAATTCTTGGGTTGTCTGTGCATAACATCACTCTGAGACTAGAGGCCAAAAATCTATCATAATTGATAAAAATGGCCTATTTCCTATCCCAAGATAAATCTATACTCCATAACTGAACTGGAAACTCTTCATCATCTTGAAATTTGATAAGATCCATTTCTTGCTCAAAATAGTCAGCATTATTATACAAGATTATGTGCATCATCATAGACTACCGTCCAAATGGCTTAACTATGTTAGATTCTTTTATGCCTACTAGACCTTGATGCATTAGATTAGCAATGTGAGTAGCAAAGTCAAAAACAATAGAAAAATGTGGATGCAAAATCTGAACCATCATAATCATAAGGTGAATGGGCATTGTTGTCTCCTCATCTTCTCCAAGAACATGACACGGGGCACTATACATCCCTCTACCCTCTCCATTAAAATAATCTAATTTGAAGGGCTCTGGTGTGTTAGGGCCTACTAAAATTAAAGCCCCTATCTTATTGAAACACTCTTTCAAAGGCTCAGTTCTAAAGTACTCCCTTTGAGCCTTGTACATTTCTTTGAAATCTCAAAGTCAATGTCATCCATCTAAACAAGAAAGTCACTCAACTTGAAAAAATTTCTTATCTCATTAGTTGTGACACTCATTAATATGTTCCCATATGTATCTCTCAAAACCCTAGACACCTTATCATAAGCTTTGGAAATTGTGATCAACAAATCTGTGTCCATAAACACTTAAGGAACTATAAATTTTCCTACATCCTAATCCCATATGTTACAGCCTAGGATAGGAGCATTCCTTTGGTTAAAATAAATTCTGAACAGACTAAGATCATTTATACTAACCTTAGCATCCTTAGCCCATCTACCCATATCATATAAACCCTCCCCGACTCAAAAATGAGGACTTACAGGAACCATCTATTTTAGTTTAGTAGAGTCATTCATGGATCCATTCAACTGTTGGAAATGATCATCATGCACATTCATGTCCTTGTAATCAATTTTACCAGTGAAATCAATTTAAGGGGCCATTTCTAAATTTAGGGTTTCTTATAGTAATAGTATTAGACTTTATCAACACTTTGTTTATTCTTCAAAAATTGAAACCCTACTGCAAGTATGAATTTGAATGTTCAAAAGTATGAAAATAGAAAAATTACCTGTTCTACAATTTTTAACACAGACCACAAGATTATTGCAACTTTCAGTTTAGCTTCAATCACTTCAATGGTTATGGCAACTTCAAACTAAAGTAATGAATTATATTCTCAATCAAATTAATCTCTCAGATTGAATTTTCTCTAAGGTGGCCACACGATCTATAATCCATTCATCTTGTTTGAACACTCACAGCTTAACGGTTCATTGAAACCATTCTTAAATTTTTAAATCTGAACCGTAGATCTTAAAAGTATCCCATCTATCATGTGGCTCTCATCACTTTACAAAAACCACTATTCATCTTGGACACATGGCAACATGACTTGATCACTTAAGCATTAGATCTTGAGCATCTCCAACATAAGCCTTTAAGTTAGCCGTCTAATTTTTTCTAACCTGATCGCCAGTTGCTTTAGCCCAGACTTTACTAACTACGGATATAACTTTATCAGAGAAGCCACACTTCAAAACCACTTAATGGCTTAAATGCTAGATCTTCCTCATCTTTACCTTAAGTCATTAAGTGAGCCATTGGATCCTTTTCAAATTGCATCCTCTTTATCTTATCCTTACGTTGTATTGGGCCGCCGACTGCCACGCGTCAACATGACTTAATTGCCAATACTGTAGATCTTCATCACTTTATCACCTAGCATTTAAGTCAGCCTTCAAATCAATCTTTAAATGTTGATCCTTTAAATCCTTTCTTATGACCTCACCCAGACCCACTGGGACACATGGCATCATGATTGAATGGCTTGTATACTAGATTACGTGCATCTTAGTATTAAGCTATCAAGTCAGTTGTTGGATCCTTTTAGAATTTCCAGCACTTTAATCTATGGTCAGCTTCATGTTAGTGGAGCCCATGTCATCTCGATGACATGTGTAAGCATAGTTTAATGGCTTAAAAGATAGATCTTGCGCATCTTTGGATGAAGTGATTAAGTCCATTGTTAGATTAAAGCGAATGTGACTATAGTTTATCAAATAGATTTTCACAAATCTGAGGCCCATCAAGACACATGGCATAACCGCTTAATGAATTACATGTTAGATTGTGCACATCTTGATTATAACAAATTAAGTGAACCATTGGATCAAAAGAAAATTGCACGACACATGACCTTAAGTAAAAGAATTGCGGGCTTTCAAACTTAGGGATTATTAAAGTGCTAAAGACTTAGGATAAATTGAACACGACCCCATTTAAAAAGAACACATGGGTTATGGTCACTTAAGTTACTCGATAAAGTAACTTCAAAATAAAACACAACCAAGAACATTTAGTGTTTTTTCTTGAATATACATGAAAACTGACCTAGGACATAGGGTTTTTCACACTTCTTGAGTTTCTAGGCTCATAAATCATTATTTGCAAAGGGATTTCTTCAGTATTGGACAAGATTTTATCATTTTCAGGCAAGAATAACCACTGGAAACCAAAAA
The DNA here is from genome assembly GCA_018584345.1 of Thuja plicata. NCBI lineage: Eukaryota > Viridiplantae > Streptophyta > Pinopsida > Cupressales > Cupressaceae > Thuja > Thuja plicata. The sequence continues at coordinate 3,192,941 of MU224933.1, read as the reverse complement.
AATTTAGGGTAATACCTCAAAACCAGAAATACTACCAATAGTGGCTCTCTCTTAGGATGCTTGAAAGCAAGTTCATAGCAATAATAATAGATTTCTGGGAAACTAGACCAAAACTGCACTAACCTATTACTGAAAGAAAACACACAACTAGGAAAGAAAAACATGACAAAAGGAAACACACCTATACATAAGATACAACTACTATGCATGGAAAATATTCAATTGAAGAAATTTTTTCAGGAATTGTCCATGCACTGGAAAATCCTATTCTTCATCATTCATATTATTGAGGAAATATGAATCCTTTCCAAAAGTCTGACAGATAACAAAAAGTCCCTAATCATAATGATTCAAATTTCTTATGTTTTCCTTTGTCATTATCCCTGGCATTCCATTGCAATACAAAATCACTAGGCTAGAATTTTCTTTTATGTGCTCTATTGTCAAAAAGGTATTTCATCCTTTGTTGCAGTTTGATATTCTCCCTTTGACTATCTCTCCTCACCTCACGCAATTCTACTAATTGGACCATTCTCTCTTGCATAGTTTCAGAAACCTCAATCTCCTCATCTTGGATGAATTTATAAATTGGAATTAAATTATTAACATGAATTCTTGACAAAAGACCATATACAAGTTCAAAAGGATATTTTTTTGTAGCTTTCTTGACAGTCATTCTATCAGCCCATATGGAAATTTTTAATTTTGCATGGCAGGATCTCTTGTTATTTTCTGGGGTCTTCTTTAAAATTTGCAGAATACTCTTGTTACTTGATTCTACTTTTCCATTGGCATGTGGATGGTAAGAGGATGATTAAGAAATGACATTTCCCATACCAGAGCATAAATCAACAAAATCTTCATATCTAAAGCACATGGAATTGTCCATTATCAACTTGACTGGGACACTAAATCTAGTGATCACATTGTTCATAAAAAATTCAATGAAAATTGTACTCGTAGCCTTTTTATTTGGAATGGCCTACACCCATTTGGTAAAATAATTAGCCACTAGTAGAATCCAACTATGCCCCCACTTGATTTCTCACTGAATTCTCCAATAAAATCCATCCCCACATGGTGAAAGGGGCTTCTACAACTATAGGGCTCAATAATAAAGCTCCTGAAGACATCATCTTGTTGGAGAATCTCTGGTAGGGTTCACACTTCCTAAAAAATGCATGAGTATCTTGAAATAAACAAGGCCAAAAATAGCCTTCTCTCAAAATTTTGTGAGATGTTGATCTGGTAGAGTAATGTCCTCCACATATCCCATCATGCATTTCTTTCAAGATTTTTTCAGATTTTCCTTTGTCTAGACATAACAACAATACCCCATCCTTGTGTTTCCAATATAAATCACCTTGTAATAAAACATATTTTTGATCCTGTAACCTCAGACTTCTCCTTTGGTTATCATTTAGATTTCTTGGACAACTATCATTTTTAACAAAATATAAAGTGTCAGTGTACCATGTCTGCATTTCAATACTTGTAAGACAATTTTCAGATGTATCAACCTTGTTTACATGAACTAGGTCAAAATTCTCTTCTGTCATTAAGTTTTCCTATCCTATCCCTCTCACCAGCTTTGTAATATGGATTTCCAGATCAAATTCCTAAACTTTATTTATCCACTTACACCTCTTTCCCGTTACCTCACTTTGGGCAAAAATATCTTTAATAGTAGCATGAGGAACATATGAATTTAATTTTTCACATACAAGATAAGGCCTAAAATCCTTAACTGCTTTTACCAAGGCATAAACCTATTTTTCCATCAACTGATAGTTTAGCTCAGCTTACTATAAAGATTTTCTAAAAAATGCTATAGGATGTTCGAAACCTTCATCATCCTTTTGGAGTAGGATTACGATAATGGTATGGAAAGAAGACAATTTGAATAAAGAGAAAGGTTTGGTATAGTCAGGGGATACTAGGATAGGGGCTTCTTGGATTTCTTATATTATCTTCTCAAAAGATAATTGTGCCTCTTGATCCCATTCAAACTTCACATCCTTTTTCCGTAACTTGCCTATGGGCTTGACTAATTCTGCAAAATTTGCAACAAATCTCTTGAAAAAATTGATCTGTCCCAAAAATGATTGTATGCCTTTCAATTTTTTAGGAGCAAGTACTTTCTGAATAGCCTCAACTCTTTCTAGATCTATTCTTACTCCTTCCTTTGACACTATGTGACCTAAAATTTTTCCTTCAGTGACAACAAAGTGGCATTTCTTTGGGTTCAATTATGACTCATATTCCAATGCTTTAATCATGACCTTCTCCAAGTGGTTACAATGATCTTCTACTTTCCTTGAAAAGGTTGTCAAGTCATCCTAGTAACTACCATGATAAAATCTATGAGATCCTTGAAGGCTACATCCATGGCTCTTTGAAAAGTTGTACTAGCATTTTTTAGACCAAAAGGCATGCGAGAATACACACAAGTACCCCAAGGAGTGGTAAATATTGTATTGAATTGTTTAGATTCTTTGACCAACACCTAATTGTACCCTGAGAACCCATCCATCATTGACAATAGATCACATCAAGTGACCTTATGTAACATAACTTGGACATATTAGTTAATCCATAGTTTTTTTTCATTGAGGTTACATTCAAGTTTCTAAAGTCAACATACAATCTTATGTCCCCATTCTTCTTTCTCACAAGGACCAGATTAGAAACCCATGACGAGTGTCTAATAGGCTAAATTATGCCTACATCCCTCAACTTCATCAGTTCCATCTGCATTTTAGTAGCCAATAGTGGGTTGATAGGTCTTTGTTTTTGCCTAAAATGTCTCACATCTTCTTTAAGTGGGATATCATGCTGAAACAAGTGTTATATATATGCTTTCAAATCCTCATAAGACCAAGAAAAATCATGTTTATAATTTTTCAGCAGCCTTATTAGATTCAATCTCACATTCCTATCCAGCTTTTTACCAATATAGACTAACTAAGGAGATGTCTCAGATCCTATATTTATTTCTTCCAAATCTCCTACCTTTGTATTGGATTTCTGGGACATATAATTGTCATTTATACTAAACATGCCCTCCAATTCAACTAATCCTTTGGGAATAAGATTAGTAAGTAGCTGAATAACTTCTTGATCAAAAATATACTCCTTACCATCCATAACTGATACTAGAGATCCATAGTCAATTTTATGGCCATCATATTGATCTACACATTGGATAAATCTAAGGATGTCATCATCATCCTCAAACACTTTCAGGTTATGGATATTATCAGGGACTGCGGGTCTATTTTTCACTTGTACCAGAGATATGCCAGTAATGGTAACATCATTGTTTTTCAGGGAAACATTAGCAAGAAAGTCCACCATTATGTTATTTGATCTTTCTACCGAAAGGATGTTGAAAGCATAAAATAATTCTAACCTATCCCAAACTGCATACTTGTACAATTTCAGTCTATCATCTTTGGCAGCATATTGTGCCCTTATCTAAGATATGATCAATTGGTATTCTCCAAGAATTTTCAAACATTTGATACCATGTTTAATGGCAATATATATTCCCAATATTAAGGCCTCATACTCAGCTGTGTTATTTTTACAATGAAAGGCTAATAGGAAAGATTACTTAAAAGTAATACCTGATGGAGAAATAAATAAGAATCCTACTCCTGACCCGTCCTTGGAGCATCCTAAATCAAAGTACATCTGCCACAGTCTATCTTGTTGCAACAATAATTCATCGACAATTGGATCAGTATTTCTCAATCGTGTCTTGATTTATTTCACAACAAAATTTTCCAAATCCATATCTACACAACAATTCAATTGCGTAGGCATAACCATCTCCACCAAGATAGGTGATCGAGGTTCTAGGTACAACTTGAACTCATTATCATTTATAGGAATTATTGCATAAGATAAGTCTAACTGTAGTCTTCCACCCACTTCTACTGCCCATTGTCTTTAGAGAAGCATACCATAATAGGGATTGGTATCTACAACAACTATGTCCATCCTATAAGTAGCTTCTGGGAAAGAAGCAATTTTTACTTCAATGTCTTTCAATGTTCCTATTACAGGAACTTCCCTATTATCCATTGCATAACAACTTCCAGTAGGGGTATTGACTTGAAGGCCTAATTCCTTCATGAAATGATATGACATTACAGTTTCTACAATACCAAATTCTATCATAAAATTCTTTACTATGAAGTTATTAACAACTAGAGTGACATTGAATGGATCAACAGACACGGGTTCTTGAGTAATTACATTACCAATGTAAATATTGGAAATTTCTTTGCTTTTTTTAATTTTCCTTTCATTTGTTCTTCCTTTTCCTTGATAGATGGACTTTCCTTTTTACCATTATTTGAAGTCAGTGATGTTTTATCTTGGTTTGACATGGAGACATCATCTATCCCTCTCAAGAGTGCCAATGCAACTTCTTTATGTTCTTTTATTTTTAGCATCTCCATCAGTGGGACTAAAAATTTCAACTGAGTCAAAACATGTACCATGTCAAATAGGGGTAATTTAGAGGATACATCACTCATCTTTCTACCTTTCTTGGCTTTATGATTGGCTATTTTCTCCTCCTTTGTTTCTTTCATTTCATTATGATCAAAAAAAGGTTCTTCTTGTCTTGCAGACTTCTTATCTTTGCTTTCCTTGATAGGAGAATCTACAACACCTCGAGGGGAGTCTTTTCTAATATATGCAGGGATAGATTTACCTTGAGCTAGCTCCACTCTCATGTTTCCCAAATTGTATGCATTTCTAGCTTGATTGATGGTTGTAGTAGTCAAGGATCACTTTTCTTCATCAGTAGTAATTTTGAAATGAGAAACTGACTTATCATTTCCTGCTACATTTATAGTTACTTGTAACATAATATCAACCTCATAATTTGGATAGGGAATAGTCTATGGCTAATGTTCTAAATAAAAATTTTCTTCTTTATTCATATTCTCAAAGGGTGGATTACTATCTTTATTCATTCATTCATCTCATCCATTTAATGAAATAAGGCTTGGGATACCACACATTGATATGAAGAATGTGACATATTGCAGGCATTAGACCAAGGAGTGTTTTCAACATAATTTTTACTATTCCTTTTTAGGGGATCGAGGGTTTCCTTGGCTTTTGGGTTCTCTTGATCATCAGAGACATTCTTACTATTATTCTAGTTTGTTTTGTATGGGTAATCCCTTAGGTTAGGCTGCTTATCAAACCTTTGGTTTCAGTATTTATTATCATGGTAACCTCCCCTATCATTTTTGTCCATTTTAGCATCTAGATCTTTTACTTCACTTACTAATTTATCAGCCTTATCATCTTCTTTGACAAGTTTGCTAGATGGTCCCTTTTCTTTCCAAACCTTACTATAATCCCTTTTTCCCATCTTTCCTGATGCTCTCCTATTGCTTTCAATATCAATATCTTCTTTATATGCATCTCTCAAGGTTGTTTTTTTGTCCCTAAGAAGGTAAGACATTTTACCATCGGCAACATTGAAATAAGTTGTCATACAAAATTCCTCATCTAACCTCAACACTTGGAACAATTTATTCATGGCCTTTTGGAATCTATTGTTAAAATCTGCCATACTCTCATTAGGGAATTTTTTCATATTATTAAATTCATTCAACATATAAAAAGAGTTCACAAGTTCTCTTTATTATTCCCTAAAACATTTTACAATCTCATCCCAAGAGGCAATGCTATTATTAGGTATATTTCTAAACCAATCCCTAGCATCTTATGTTAAGGACTGAACAAAAAGCTTCATGATGACATCTTCATTTTCAATTTCAAAATCAGTTATCTTATCACTAAAATCTTTCAAATGTTCTTCACAAGTTATAACATTATTTCCTATGAATTTAAGGATTTTATCTCTTACCTCATTGGGGATCACATTTGGGTGAACACGAATGCCATCAAAGAAAAGAGCTTTGTACATATCCATATGAATAGGTCTCCTTTAGAAATTTCCTAGCACATTGTTATTATTTGGTTGAACTGCTCCCTTTTGATATTGATAGTGGGGGAACACTTTGCTTTAGGTTAGAGACTTGAGTACTTGTACTAGAACCAGAAAGTTGAGGAGCTATACTTGGGCTAGAAGTTTGATTTTTAGGACCAGCACCTTGATTGTTTGGACTAGGACCAATTGAATGATTTTGTTGTTGAATCCCATGATTAATAGGCATAGAGCTAGTTGTATTAGTATTAGTAGTATCATGTAAGAGAGATATTTTCATCCTCATATCAGCTACATCAACCTCTAATTCCAACTTTTCTAGTTGTGTGGCTAGACCCTCCATGGCTTTTCTGTCTTGTTCAAGTTCTAGATCAACTTGATGTATTCCTACATGGATAGTCATGTTTTTCTTAGGCTCAATTATAATAACACCAACAACCTTTTCCTTACCTTTATTGAGGACATATTTACTTATTTTCTTGAGTTTTGTACTATGTTCTACCTCATATGGGTTCACTCTCCTGATGACATGTCCTTCCCCTTCAAACTCATCTTTTCCAAAATTTGATTTCTTATTTGTAGCTTTCATCCTCAAATCATCAATATTACCAAACAAGTCTATATCTAGACCTTTAACCTCTTCACTTAGGCTCTTAGCCTTGAGGTCATTTCTTCTTGTTTTGGCCAAGATTTATTATCTCTTTACTAATAAGTCATATAGTTCTTGTTCATGCCTCTTCCTTGCATCCGCTATCTCTACCTCTTGCTCCTTTTTTTTTCTTAAATCTAGGACCTCATCTCTTAACTTATCAGAATCATAAGAGGTTGTCTCTGTAGAATAAGTTTCTTCTGGTGGAGCTAGATTTTCTTCTTTAGGGAAAAAACCTGCATCAGTAGTTTCCCCATCTTTGAACGGATCCAAGTTTGCATTAGCTCTATAAGAATCAACTAGCCCTATGGGTTCTGCACTTTCAAATGAAGAAAAAATTGTTTTTAGAATAGGGGTTTCCATTCTCCCCTTAGAGGTATTTGGGGAATCATGTTTAGACCTACCTCTCTTGGACCATTATCTCCTTCCAGGTGTATGGAGATCTTCTCCTATATCCTTCTCAGTATTATATTTGAAATAGGATATAGTATTTCTTTGTTGACTCATCTTTTAAAGTAGACAAATATATTCAATATGTTCAATATGCAAATCATACTCAAATCCACAAAGATTAGAGTTGCCACCTCTTTGCAGAGGACAAATATATAAAAAAATATAGCTGATCTAATCTTGTCCCAACTTAAACGTTCTTTCTCAACAATGATTCTAAACATAACCCATATGAAAGGTTTTCAAAGTAATTTCTCACATTGGCCGAATATGTAATCACAATAGCACAATCCTTTACTATCTATAGTTGTACAAATTCACTTTCTCCTATGATTATTTCTTCAAAAATATGTATTGGTGCATCACAAAGAATCCAAAACCACCACTCAATCTATTTGAGATCATATTTGTATCATTTTCAGGATCATGACCTTCATGCAATACAAAATGACAAATAAACATGATAGACTCGCTCTCACAATTATTAGGAAAAATAGAATTACTCTTAGTATCACAATGACTAACTCTCTGATAAACATAGCTCTAGAGAAATTAAAAGTAATCCTCAATAGAGTCGCCAATTTATTAGAACTTTTTCTTGTTGAATCACTATATAGCTTATCCATCTTGAGTCTCAGACTCCCAATTCTATATTCAGATAGGGAAAAAGGATAATTAACAAGGATATAATCCTTCTACACTTCACGCTCCACAAAACCATGCGGGTGCACCTTTAACAGACTAGTGATTCCCAGTAAACCTAAGAGTGGAAAAAATTATTCACTCCAATATTGAACTAAAATAGTTGACTACACACCCTATTGATGAACATCATTAAATTTATGTAGAACTTAACATGCCAAAAAATAAGTTTAACAATAGCTATTATCAGTGTAATAAGGACATTCATCCTTCTTATTTTTATAGTACTAGACTTAGGAAGGATAACCTATTAATTATCTCTTTAAGGAATAACCATGATGAACTGTATTTCTCAATACATTTAACTAGACACATGAATTCTTGATAACAAAAGTAAAATATTTGTTTGTAATTGATTAGTTGATGATAAGAACTACTTCTCAAAAAATTGATGAGTTCCTAATCACTGGCAGAGAGTTATAATGAAACATACATTCAAAAGGAAAATAATTACTTAGAACACAAATAAAATCCTAGATAGAATGCCTTACAGACTATCCTCTCACTCTCACACCTCTGTATCAAATTCTTTCATAAAACCCTAACCCCTTGGAAATATTTTCAAGGTTTAAATTCTCCTTCAAAGAAGCTCACAAATAAAAACACAATTATCTTATAACTGGTACATTTAAAATGCCTTACAAATTAAACATACAAGAGCTAAATATAAATGTAAAAAGACATCAGAGATCTGAAACTGGAAATTCCATTGTATTTTATTAACAGTTTTCTGATTCAATATATTCAAATAGACTGTAAACCTTTTGAAAACTTAGACACAATTGAAAAGCCTACCTCGTAATTTTGATTTTACAATCCTTTAAAAAGGCCTTTAACTATCAATATATAGTTTTCCAAGTATTTATATTGGAATCGTTAAAAATAAAGGATGCAACAAGCTTCGGATGACAAAGCTAAAAGACAAAACCTATGACCCATATATAAAAAAAAATAACAGGTGGAATGATAACAACTTTTGTTAAAAGATATTCAAATTAGTTTGTCCTTTTCCCACCTGGTCATTATACTTGCTTTAAACTTGTATGGAAATAACCATCTGGAATTTTTTGTCCTTGAACTTGTTGATATAGAATCTTTTACCTTTACCTGTCTCATTAAAAATATTGGGAATCATTTTCATTTGTTGCCTTTTATACATTATCATCTTCTCCTTGATCAATTGCATTGTATCTGTCCTTCTAGGAGCTATACACCTCATCAATCAGCCAAGAGAAACTGATGACTTCATCTTTTTTGTTGTTAATTTCATTCCAACTGACAGTTTCCTTCTCAATTTATTCTCTTCAAAATTCAAAAAATGACCTAGCTTTGTTAGTGATTTCCCCAGTTTAAACAAACAAAATCATGCTTTCCAAAGTAATAATATTTCTGGTGCTAGTTACCAACGCTTCATTCATTTGTCTTAGCCACAATGCTTCAATGTTTATCTGACCACTCTTCCTAAAAAGATTAGGAAACATCTCATAAAGATCCTTTGAATATTCTTTCCTCAATGTTTCTACCTTCCTAATGATGATGCTTCTCTTTATGTCCATGTCCATGTCTATTAATAATTTCAAGAATTTATAAGTGCTAGTCAATATGATGTCAACATTATTTTCTTCTTTGGAAGTTGAATAAAAGAATTTCAATTATGTTCTCTTTCCCTTCCATCTATCCATTATTGGATCCCACTTATCCTTATCTACATTGTATTCATTCAATATGTGGACAATATTCTTTCCTTGTAAATAAATAGTAGCACGACTTAAGTTCTGAGTGCATTTCATGAGAGTGGCATGTATTTTATTAGTACACCTGTTTTGTACCCATCCCTCTGCTTCTTTAAACATTGTAGAATCTTCAACCCATTTCTTCCTTGATTCTTCTAACTTGGTCCTTTCAGTGATCAATATTTATCTTTCTAATTCCAAGTATTCTTGTGTAGTGGGACTTGATGGCATGGGAGAAGTGTTGCACCTTTGGTATGTTGGTTTTTTCTTATTGTCATTGATGTCAATATAGTCTGATGGTTCGATGTGCAAATGATGGTCAGAAGTCTAGAATAGTTAAACTGTATTAATGTCACATGGATTTTTAGTGAATTATAATCCTAATTGACTCATATATGGTTTGAATATTCACTATGCTTATTAGTGTTGACTTTCAAAATGATTAACACTTTATATAGTTAGTTATGCTTAAAATAGTCTTAATTTTATAACTAACTGATTTCAGTCTAATCAGTTCTGCGCATATTAAGTGTTAAACAAACCCACAACTATTATACTTTTTTTGAAATTTAATAGAATGAACTGAAATGGGTGGTTTCTATTATTTTATTTAAGAATGATCTTACAGTTCAAATGTTCTGTAGACCAAGGCAGTTTTAGACAGTTATAACCGTTTCTAGGCAGTTTTGGTCTAATTTTAGTTTCGGGTATGTAACAGTCTCTAAAATTTTCAATTCCTTGGTTTATAAGTAGAGGATACATTTATCTAAAACCTCCAATAGGTGGAATTTTAAAAAGGTGCAGGATTTGTATGTAATTTTCAGTAGACCAGACAGATTACTGGAAATTTACATGGCAGCAAAGAGGAGGGTAATGCTTTATATTTCTACTTTGCTATTTGTGATTTGATTTTCATTGTAGAAGTTTATTAGAGGTATAAGAAGGTTTATATATTTATATTTGAGTAATTCACATCATTATTTACTGAGATCTTTTAATGAAAAAAGAAAACATATTTGGGTACTTGATGTTTTGAAGAGAAACAAGGGTTTATCACTTCAAAGAAAGTTGACAGTTTGAAAGAAATTAACTCAAGTCATCCTATTCCATTCAAATCTATTGTTTTAAGTCTGAATATACATTTCTTAATCTGATATATTCATTGTAATAAATCTTGTATCATTTGGTGTAATTTTTTGATGTAAAGAGAATCAGTAAGAGAGAGAAGAAAAGAAGTGTATCCTGCTTTATGTTTTCAACTTGCAATTGAACTTTTGATTCATGATTTGTATTGTAACAGAGATGATCCTCTGATTTTTATCTCATTTTTTAGTTTTGAAGTTGGTTCTTCTTGTATTCTTGAAGTTGGTGCTTCGAGTCTAAGGGATTGGTGTTCCTTGAAATTGGTTTTTCTAAAATAGGGTGTTGGTGCTTCCCAGAGTTGGAGCTCTAAAACATTTTCCCACGAGGCTAATAAAATTTCAAATTAAAAGTGGTTTTTTACCCTAAGGGGTTTTTCGCAATAAATATTGTGTAATTTTTTTTTCTTTCATTTCTTGTTCTCATTTCATAACTTAATGTTATATTTGTAAAAGTGAAAAGATTGAAAAGTTGAAAAGAACAAGTTTTTAAGTAACCACTAATTCACTCCCCCCCCCTCTTAGTGGTGTTTGTATTCCAAAAAGTAGTATCAGAGCAAGGTTCCCTACATAATATTTAACAGCTTTGGGTAGATTTTGGAGTAGTGGAATACTTATCTATAATGGCTCAAGATAGTTCTTCAAGGGTTCCTATTTTTGATGGATCAGATTATGATTTTTTGGAAGTTCTGATGCAAACTTACTTGTTATCAATTAATGTTGATGTTTAGGCTTCAGTTATTAAAGTTTATAATGTTCCTAATTCTTTACCTATAGATCTTGATGAAAAGAGGAAGTATGAAATTGATATGAAGGCTAAATTTTGTATATTGAACAGCTTATGTAAAGATGTTTTTGTTAAAGTAATACATTATAGATCTTCTAAAGAAGTATGGGACAAATTGAAAAACACATATCATGGTAATGATAGAGTTAAATCAGCCAAGATACAACATTTGAAATCAAGATTTGAAGACCTTAAGATGGGTGATGATGAAAAGGTAGAAGATTATCTCCTTAAGATAGATGAAACTGTTAATGGCATAAGAGGACTTGGTGAAAAAATTGATGACATAGATGTTGTAAAGAAAGTTTTGAGATCTCTTCCTGATAAGTTTGATTCTAAAATATGTTCCATAGAAGAAAATAGAGACATTAACAAATATACAATGAAAGATATTCATGGAGCACTTGTAGCTTATGAAATGAGAAAGTTTGGCAAGCAGGAATCCACAAGTAAAGAAGAAACATTCAAAGAAGAAAAGAAAGTAAAGCAAGTCTTATCAAAATCAGAAGACCTTGATGTTATTGAAGCACGTCTCTCAAATAAATTAAAGAAAGGAGTAGGTAAATACAAAGGTAAACTTCCTTTCAAATGCTTTAATTGTGGTAAAATAGGACACTTTGCATCTAAATGTCCTTATAATAGTCATGATGAAGTAGAT
>MU224933.1:3158700-3176607 GCA_018584345.1 Thuja plicata | reverse complement strand
TATTAATCACTTCCAGTTTATCCATAAGGATTTGGGCATGACCGCAGTAGGCTTTCAAACTTATGAGACACTGTTCCCCAATTTTCTTGACAGTAGCCTCCAATATTTTTACTTTTTTGTGCAAACTTTTGATATCCTCATCCCTATTTGCCGTTTCCATATTGTCTTTAATTTGTTTCACCTGTTTTTCCATACTTTCCACCTTTTTAGCATATTCCACCTGAGCTTCTGAATTGCCCACAACTTCCTTCATCTCCTTTAGACAATCCGCCACTGTTTTGTCCCCTATCCCCATACTATTAAGGATTTTCATCTCCTCCTGTGTTTTCTGAACTTGCTTTTTGAGAGTAACCTGATCATTATACATTATTTTTGAGAGTATGTTCTTGTTATCAATAGGTTCTATGGATGATTCAAATATTATCAGATATGAAAGTGACAGTTTCTAAACCAATTCCTATCCATTGTGATAATCAAAGTGCAATCAGTATTTCTAAGAATCTAGTTATGCATTCATGTACAAATCACATTGATATCCGTTATCATTTCATAAGAGAACATGTTTTGAATGGTGATGTTGAATTAGAATTTGTTCCTTCTTCAGATTAGTTGGCTGACATATTTACAAAACCTCTCTCAAAAGAAGTGTTTGAAGGTTTGTGCACCAGATTGGGAGTTATCTATCTATCTTCTCATAAATAAGTTAATCAGTGTGTGATTGGTTTTAGGGGGAGAATTTATGATCATCTTTTCATTGATTTCAAAGTGGGAGAAAACACATGTTAACAAATGAAGTTGTGATGTTGATATGATGGATTGATATGATGTATTTATGGATTCTATATAGGTGATGATGTACATGTGACATAGGTACATGCAAGGTTTTTGGTACAGGGTTTTTGGTACAGAGATTTTTGGTATTGAAATCAATGCCAAAGGGGGAGCATGTTGCACCTTTGGTATTTTGGTTTTTGCTTATTGTTATTGACGCCAATATAGTCTGATGGTTCGATGTGCAAATGATGGTCAGATGTCTCAAATAGTTAAAGTGTATTAATGTCACATATATTTTTAGTGAATTATAATACTAATTGATTCATATATGATTTGGAAATTCACTATTCTGATTAGTGTTGAGTTTCAGAATTATTAACACTTTATATAGTTCGTTATGCTTAAAATAGTCTTAATTTTATAACTAACTGATTTCAGTCTAGTCAGTTTTTTGCATATTAGTGTTAAACAAAAAAAAAAATATTATACCTTTTAGGAAAGGTATTAGAAGGAACTAAAATGGGTCATTTCTAGTTTCACATTTAAGAATGATCGTATAGTTAAAATGTTCTGTAGACCAAGGCAGTTTTAGACAGTAATAATCATTTCTGGGCAGTTTTGGTCTAATTTCAGTTTGGTGTATGTAACAGTCTCCAAAATTTTGACTTCCTTGGTTTATAAGTAGAGGATACATTCCTCTAAAACCTTCAATAGGTGGATTTTGAAAAAGGTGCAGGAGTTGTACGTAATTAGCAGTAGACCAGACAGATTACAGGAAATTTGCATGGCAGCAAAGAAGAGGGTAATGCTTTATATTTCTACTTTGCTATTTGTGATTTGATTTTCATTGTATAAGTTTATCAAAGGTAGAAGAAGGGTTATATATTTATATTTGATTAATTCACATCATTAATTACTCAGATCTTTTAATGGAAAAATAAAACATATTTGGGTACTTGATGTTTTGAAGAGAAACAAGGGTTTATCACTTCAAAGAAAGTTGACAGTTTGAAAGAAATTAACTCAAGTAATTCTATTGCATTCAAATATATTGTTTTAAGTCTGATTATACATTTCTTAATCTGATATATTCATTTTAATAAATCTTTCATCATTTGGTGTAATTTGTTGATGTAAAGAGAATCAGTAAGAGAGAGAAGAAGAAAAGTGTATCCTGCTTTATGTATTCAACTTGGAGTTGAACTTTTGATTAATGATTTGTATTGTAACAAAGATGATCCTCTGATTTTTATCTCATTTTTTAGTTTGGAAGTTGGTGCTTCTTGTATTCTTGAAGTTGGTGCATCAGGTGTAAGGGATTGGTCTTCCTTGAAATTGGTGTTTCTAAAACAAGGTGTTGGTGCTTCCCAGAGTTGGAGCTCTAAAATATTTTCCCACAAGGCTAAAAAAATTTCAAATTAAAAGTGGTTTTTAACTCTAAGGGGTTTTACACTATAAATATTGTGTAATTTTTTCTTCTTTCATTTATTTTTCTCATTTCATAACTTAATGTTATATTTGTAAAAGTCAAAAGAGTGAAAAGTTGAAAATAACAAGTTTTTAAGTAACCACTGATTCACCCCCCCCCCCTCTTAGTGGTGTTTGTATTCCAAAAAGAAGGTGGATAAGTTATAATTGGACTTGATGATGAGGACTAGTGAGGATCTTGTGTAATCATTCTTTCAGGAACAAACTGAGCTATTTTTTTACTTTCAAGGATCGGAATATTTTTATCCTTCTTAATAGACTTTATCACCTCATCATTATAGACCTTCATGACTATCTCATATTTTTCCCTTAGGATTTTGATTTCTTCTTCATGTTTCTCAGCTACTTTCATGTCAAATTTTGTTGATTCTTGAGTAAGGCTAGTTGTTTCTACCCTTGAGGTGTCTATTACTCTTCTTACCATGAGGCTACTTGCATCTTTGGCATGTTGCTCTCCACCAGTTCTCTTATTATATTTCTTTTTTATATCCCATATTACCAGTGTTGCATGGTCTTCACTAAATTTAACACCAGTAGACACTCCAATAGTTTGCACTAGTTTGGTATCTTTTCTAATAGCATCAAAGACAATAGTATCAACAAGATCCCACTGTGGAAGAATGAGAACTCCTTCTTTCTTTACCAATTCTTTGCCTTCTTCAGAAGTGATTTTATAAATTTTAGCTACCATCTGCTTCTTTATTTCCTTTTCAATGTAATCTTTATCTCTATCAGGTCGGTCATTTAGCAACTTCTGACAATTCTCTTTGAATTTGTTAATGTGAATTCTCCAAAGGAATTGAATAAAATCCATTGCTTTGACAAATAGACCATCTAACAAGAATTCATCACTAGCTTTATTAGTGATAGGATCCAAATCCTTCCCAAAAAACTTAGATATTGTTAACTCCATTTTAGCATGTTTGGGTGCCTTTAGCACTCCTTCTTGCAATTCTTGAGTTGTAACAAAGATATGTCCTGTATTTCCCATTTGCACTAATTTCTCACTAATGGCCTGTTCATCCATGTGCAGGGGACATTGCAAAGGGGAATAAATATTATCCTTTTGTTGATCTCTTTCTTCCACCCTTTTCCTTTTTGGAGATGGAAATTATTGGGTACTGGAGGCTAATGGCCTTTTCCCTTTTGGATCGAAGGTCTTTTCAAGTCTTTCGAGGATTGTGATATATTCTCTTTATTGGTATACCACATACAACCCTTCCCTGTGTATCTCTGCTCAAAATAGCCTTGGCCTTTTCTAGCTATGTTTCCATTACCTTAATCTTCTTCTAGTCTAAGGCTTGCATAATGTCTTCAAACATACTAATCAAGGATTCTACCTTCTTTGACCAGGGCATAAATTATTTCAAGGGATCATATGCTTTATCAAAATGGTGGACAAAATGTAATGATTTATTATATACTAACCACTTTTCCTTCTTGATCTCTTTCTCCATCAAATCAAATTCATTTCTAATTATATCCTCAATAAAATTAAAGTGATGATCTAGAGCTAAACACTTAGTTATTTTGATGAACATCTCACTAATGAATCCCTCATTATCTACACATCTTACCACTGATGTTTCCAACTGATAAGGCTACAAGTATTTGTGAAATTGGGTCTATCCTCCTTTAGTTACAAGGAACTAGTGTTCTTTTGTGATGCTAGGGAAGATGGTACCTTTCATTTTACCAGTCAATGATTCCTCTTGTAATCCACCTAGTTGACTAAGGATTTCTTTCATGCCTATCTTGAGTGGAACCCTATAAGGGAGGAAATTTGGAGTTCCTTTGAAACCGTAGACCCTAATAACTATTGAAATAGGATACAAAATGAAGTCACCCCAATTGTGAACAATCTGAAACTCTTTAACATACTCTATCGGTCTTAAAAGTCTTAACACATCTATGTGAATTCTTGGGTTGTCTGTGCATAACAGCACTCTAAGCCTAGAGTCAAAACATCTATCATAATTGATAAAATTGGCCTCTTTCCTATCCCAAGACAAATTTGTACCCCATAACCAAACTGGAAACTCTTCATCATCTTGAAATTTGATAAGATCCATTTATTGCTCAAAATAGTAAGCATTATTATACAAGATCATGTTTATCATCATAAGAGTACCATCCAAATGGCTTAACTATCTTAGATTCTTTTATACCTACTAGACCTTGATGCATTAGCTCAGCAATGTGAGTAGCAAAGTAAAAAAATAGAGAAATGTGGATGCAAAATTGGAACCATCATAAGAATAAGGTGAATGGGCATTGTTGTCTCATTATCTTCTCCCAGAACATGACACAGGGTTCTATACATCCATCTAGCCTTTCCATTAAAATAATCTAATTTGAAGGGCTCTGGTGTGTTAGGGCCTACTACAATTAAACCCCCTATCTTATTGAGACACTCTTTCAAAGGTTCAGCTCTAAATAACTCCCTTTGAGCCTTGTATACTTCCTTGAAATACTCAAAATCAATGTCATCCATCTGAACATAAATGTCACTCAACTTGAAAAAATTTCTTATCTCAACAGAAGTGAAACTCATTAATATGTTCCCATATGTATCTCTCAAAACTATAGACACCTTATCATAAGCTTTGGCAATTGTGATAAAAAAAATTGTGTCCATAAAAACTCTAAGAATTATCAACTTTTATACATCCAAATCCCATATGTTATAGTCTGGGATAGAGCATTCCTTTGGCTGAAAGTAATTTTGAATAGACTAAGACCATTTATACTAACCTTGGTGTCCTTAGCCCATCTTCCCATATCATATGAACCCTCACCGACTCTAAAATGAGGACTTATAAGCACTATCTATTTGAGTTTAGTAGAGTCATTGGTGGATCCATTCAACTATTGTAAAAGATCATCACGCACATTCCTATCCTTGTAATCAATTTTACCAGTGAACTTAATTCTAGGGGCCATTTCTAAATTTAGGATTTCAAAAGTATGACAACAAAAACCTTACCCATTCTGCAATTTGTAACGCAGAGCGCAAGATCACTATAAATTTCAGTTTTGCTTCAATCACTTCAATGGTAATGAAAAATTTAAACTCAAGTAATGAATTATATGCTCAATAAAATCAATCTCTTGCATTGAATTTTCTCTGAGGTGGCCACACACTCTGCAATAAATTCATCTTGTTTGAACACTTGTGGCTTAGTGGTTCATTGAAACCATTCTTAAAATTATAAATCTAAACCATAGATCTTAACAATATCGCATCTATCGTGTAGCTCTCATCACTTTACAAAAACCGCTATTCAACTTGGACATGCTACAGAATGACTTGATCACTTAAGGATTAGATCTCGAGCATCTCCACCATAAGCCTTTAAGTTAGCCGTCTGATTTTTTCTAACCTGACCACTAGTTACTTTACCTCAGACTTTACTAACTATGGATATAACTTTATCAAAGAAGCCACATGTAAGCACCACTTAATGGCTTATGCACTAGATATTCCTCATCTTTACCTTAATTCATTAAGTGATTCGTTGGTTCCTTTTCAAACTGCATCCTCTTTATCTTATCCTTGCGCTTTACTGGGCCTGCCGACTGCCACACGTCAACATGACTTAATCTCTTATACTGTAGATCTTGATCACTTTATCACCCAGCATTTAAGGAAACCATTGGATTAACCTTTAAATTATGAATCTTTAACTCCTTTCTTACGACCTCAGCCAGACCCACTAAGACACATGGCATCATGACTTAATGGCTTGTATGCTAGATTGCGTGTATCTTAGTATTAAGATATCAAGTGAGTCGTTGGATCCTTTTAGAATTGTCAGTACTTTAATCTGTGGTCAACTTCATGTTAGTGGATCCCATGTCATCTCCAAGACACATGTAAGCATGACTTAATGGCTTGAAAGATAGATCTTCCCCATCTTTGGATGAAGTCATTAAGTCCATCGTTGGATTAAAGGGAATCTGATTGCAGTTTATAAAACAACTTTTCACAAATCTCAGGCCCGCCAAGACATGTAGCATCACTGCTTAATGAATTACATGTTATATTGTGTGCATCTTGATCATAAGTGATTAAGTGAACCATTGGATCAAAACAAAATTGCACGACACATGACCTTAAATAAAAGACTTGTGGGCTTTCAAACTTGGGGATTATTAAAGTACTAAAGACTTAGGATAAATTGAATGCGTCCCCATTTAAAAAGAACACATGGGTTATGGTCACTTAAGTTACTCGATAAAGTAACTTCAAAATAGAACACAGTTAAGAAAATTTAGGGTTTTTGGTTGAATATACATGAAAACTGACCTAGGACATAGGGTTTTTCACACTTCTTGAGTCTCTAGGCTCAAAAATCATTATTTGGAAAGGGATTTCGATAGTATTGGACAATATTTTATCATTTTCAGCAAGAATAACCACTGGGAACAAAAAAAATTTAGGGTAATACCTCAAAACTTGAAATACTACCAACAAGCTCTAGATTTATTTGAACAAATTATGGGTTTCTCAGAAAAGGAGGTGGCAATTCAAGGTCTAGAGGGAAGTTGGCACCTCTTTTATGTGTAGGAAACCTTAATGGTACTCTTTTCTTTGTAGAAAGCTGCCTTAAATGTTCTGACTTCCTTATCTATGTACAATAAAAATAATATGTGTTAGCCTGGTGAAATTATTCATAATATATAGAACAATTTTTAAGATAATGTTGATGAACATTATAAGTTTTATGTGATTATAAAATTGCACTACACTCTAAAATGTGTAGCTATGAAATGGAACCATCTAACTAAGACATTTTATAGAGTGATTCTTGGAAATAAACATTAACAATGATTCTTTAAGAAGAAAATGTTGTGCATTTTCAAATTGAGTGACAATATAATGTAATGTTGCCATGATACTTGAACATAGGAAGTAAGATTCCCTTTTTAGAATACATTATTGTTTGATAGATGCATGGACATGTTTTTTATATTTACCTTCCTACATAATTATGTAGTAGGGATGTGAAATATTAAATGGTGTAGAGATGACACTAGGGATGAGAAATAGCAAGAGATATACAAACTTAACAATTACACTAGTAGTAATTCATGGTTGAAACCTTCCTGGTCAACTAGATGAGGTAGTGTAGTTGGTCTGGGTTCATTCCACATAATTTTTTAAGTGTAGACATTACAAGGCAATGCATTAAAGAAAGAAGTTTGAGTTTTAACGTAGATCAGATTTTGTCAGTAACTACTATTCAAAGGATATGTTTCCATGATAGAATTTCTAAGTATTCTCTAAGT
The DNA here is from genome assembly GCA_018584345.1 of Thuja plicata. Taxonomy (NCBI): domain Eukaryota; kingdom Viridiplantae; phylum Streptophyta; class Pinopsida; order Cupressales; family Cupressaceae; genus Thuja; species Thuja plicata. The sequence goes on along the minus strand of MU224933.1, from coordinate 3,169,053 downwards.
TGTAGATCATGGTTTTCTAAGAAATGTCTATTTAGATATTTGGTATATCATATTTGAGAATGACATTGAATAAAATAGAATAGAAAGAAGATGTGGTCGAGAATAGAAGATCATCACAAGGATATGGAGTGACAAAGAAATGGTTAATAAGATGAAAATGAATCACAATTCATTCTTGTCGTGCTTAAATTTGTTTATATGGGATCTCCATTAGGCATTCTATATAGAAAATTCATTTTTTGGGTTAAAGGGGAAGATTCATGGATATATATGCTAGGATACCTCCATCTGCATCATTTTGACAATAGGTTATAATAACACCTATACTTGCTATTTTGTTATGGGCCTTCAAATAGTTATCCCTATCATATTCATAATTCTTGACAATATGATAGTGTTGATCTCTCTTCGTAATATAGGAACTAATCCATGTCCATGTCTTTTATTTGGACTAGATCATGGTTAGATGTCCACATTAATTTTCATAATGCCTAACATTATAAATCTAAGTTGTGAAATAAAAGATGAAGTATGTAACTGAACATAGAAAATAGTGATGATAAATCAAAATAATTATGGTTGAACAAATTTTTTTATGTTTTATTCATATTCAATATCATTGAAGAATATAGCTAGTGAATTGAATGTCAATGAATTAAAAAAACCATGACGTTGTGAAACAACTAGTGAAGGACAGAAAAAATTATAATTAAATGAACAAGAAGGAAATAATACAAGAAATATTAGGTAAATTTTTTAAATATGTAAGCATGTTAACTAGAAATAAACAAGAAGGAAACAATAGAAAGGATAGATACCTAGAAATCATTTGAACAAGGATAATAGAGAAATAGCATAAAAGTGAAAGTGAGATAAATGTAGAGGAATCCAAAATGACCATGAGGATGTGAAACAACTAGTAAGGGTATTGAAAAATAAAAATGAAATGAACATGAAGGAAACAATACAAAAAAGGTGAAGTGTATATATATGCAAATATGTGAAATAGAAATGAACAAAAAGAAAATGGTATAAAGGATAGATAACTAGTAATGAATTAAACAACAATGAAAATATAGAAATAATATAAAAGTGAAAGTGAATTGAATATCATGGAATCTAAGAAAAATATGAGGATGTATAATAGAAAGGGTATACAAAACTGAAAAATGAAATGAACATGAACAAAAAAAATAAAAAAAATAGTAGTTGAAGTTGTTGGAAAGATTGTTTGGAAAGCTATAATGGAAACAATTTTTGTTTTGTCATTGATGTCAATCCTTAACTGGTGAGACTATTGCTATCTGTTTGAGTACCATATCTATTTATTTGAAGAAGTGGATAACAAGAAGACCAAGGGAAATAATTGAGTTATGGGTAAACACAAGGGTACTAGATAATGTGGCACATTAGCAAAGTGATATGTTGTTTATCTTTCACTGACAGTTCACTATGAGGTTGATGCCAAGAAATGCAAAGTTGATGCAGAGTGAAGCCAGTAATGGCCGAGCACCAGTGAAATGTCAAGGAACACAAAGGCGACCGAGTGGAAGAACACTGTGTTGGCCGAGCAACAATATTTTGGTAATTGATGAGATTTGAGATCTCTGGCCGACATATCAAATTTATTGGAATATGTGAAGTTTGTTATGGATATTTAATTTTGGTCCACATTAATTAAATGCATGGGAAACCATTATTTACACATGGATTCAAGATTTAATTGGTGATTGTATCTGAGAAATAAATTAAATGTAATCATGGAAAGATCCATTGGATCTGACCTAACCTAAGATCTACGATCTTTATTAAGTGGAAAATGATTTATCTGACCTAGGTGAAGAGGTATATGATAACCTCAAGGGGTTATTCATGATGATGCTGAGTATGTAGTGTATGCAAGAGGTTTGCATAGTTAATTGACTGAATGGCATGATCTAGCAGAGAAGGCTGAATACAGAAGCAGAGAGAGATTTCTTGATGAATTTCCAAGAAGATCTAAAGATTGAAATGAGAATGGAGCCCACTCAGTGAATTAGCATTTGAGTTGAATTGGATCTAGATTTGCAAAGTAAGTTGTATGAATCATATCACAGCTGCTGATTACTTTCTAACCATTGTATGAGTTTAAATCCTTTAACCAGGTTGACCTACCAGTCATTGTATAAATATTTTAAGCAAGGTGACATTTAGATTGGAATGTTCTAAGTCCTCTAACAAGGCCACTCCTGACAGGGTGCTTTAAATCCTTTAACCAGGTCACATTTGATAGTGTGTTTTATAAACTTTTACAGGGTTGGCTCCTAATAGAGCTCACTTTAGAAGAGTGAAATTTTGGTAGCATGTTACTGGTGGTTTTTCCCATATTGGGTTTCCACGTTAAATCATGCTGTCAAAATGTATGAATTCTTATGTTGTGTTTTACTGTTAAGTTTTTGCAAGCTTATTTCATTAGTACAGTAAACTACACACTTTTATTATTGATTACTGCCAAGCAGACCTGAATTGTTCAATTGGTATAAATTTTTAAATGGGCACATCTAGACCTAAGGATAACTAATTCACCCCCCCATCAGTTATTCTAAATTCATTCTAACAATTGGTATCAGAGCCAATTTCTCTTGAAAATAGTTTGAAGGTACTTGCAGCAAAAGATCAAGATGTATAAAAGGGATGTACCGAAGTTGAACAAGGACAACTTTCCCACATGGAAAAGTTTGATGAAATTTCACTTGGCTGGTTTTGGTGATTCTGCTAAACATCATGTTGATCAAGAGTATGTAGCCCGTACATGAGTTCTAAATGTTTCACAATTAAGATAAAAGCAAGAACATAATCAAGCAATGTTGGAGATTACATCATCCCTGAACTACCATGAGTTTGAAGACATAAAGGACTGTACAAGCGCAAAGAAAATGTGGGATGCCCTTGATACCATCTATGGAGGTGACACAAATGTGCTAAGAGCCAAATCAAAAATCTTGAGAGGTAAGTTTTATGAAATGAAAATGCAAGAAGGAGAAAATATAGTTCAATATTATGGTAGGATAAAGGAAGTTGTAAACTCTATTAGAGGAGCTAAAGGAACCATTGATGATAATACCATCATGAGAAAGGTACTAAGAACACTTCTTCCTATCTATTCTATTAGAGTATCTGCAATTCAAGAATTGAGATGTACTCCTAAAAATAGTTTGACTTTGGAAAGCTTGGTAGAAAAATTTACTGCATTTGAGATGTCAAATTTTGATAACTATACTCCACAAGCCATTGAATCTCCATTCAAGTCCCAGATGGTCCTAAAAAAATCAAGAAAATGAAAGAAATGTGTGGATAGTAATAGCGACACTTCTGATGATGATATAGAAGAACTTGAGGCACTTATGGAAAGAAGATTATCTAGAGGTAAAGGAAAATTCAAAGGTAAACTTCCTATTTTTTTTTTCATGTAACAAAGTTGGTCATATTGTTGCAAGATATCCTGATAAGAATGATAAAGAAGAGAGAAGAGACAACAAGTATAAAGACAGAAAGGATGACCGGGACTTCAGGAAGTACAAGGATTACAAAGACAAAGGTAACAAATCCTGCTATATAGCTGAAGAAACTTCTAAAAATGAATATGATAAATCTGATGAAAATGATATAGAAGTTGTGTATGTTGCAATGAAAGATGATTCTGATGATGATGATAAAATTGCGCTAATTTCTTATATGAGTAAAGGTGATTGTTAGATTATTGATAGTGGTTGTTCACATCATATGACCGGTGATTGAAATAAATTTGAAACCTTAGAAAAGTGTAAAGGTGGTTATGTTAAATTTGGAAATGATACACCATGTCGTGTTAAAGGAAAAGGATCAATTCAATAGACTGATAAAATCAAATGTGATGATGTATATTGGGTTGATGATCTTAAGTATAAATTGTTGAGTGTTGCACAGCTGAATACTTCTGGTTACAGAGTTGAATTCCATCACAGGAAAGAAAAGATCTATGATGTCAATGGAGAATTAGTTGGAAGTGGTGAGTAGACAAAAGGTAACTTCTTTTATCTAGATTTAACTATTGAGACATGATTGTTTGCACAATATAGTGATGTTCAATTATGGCATAAATGGTTGTGTCGTGTAAACTTTGATAACTTGGTAAGCATAAGAAAATTGAAAAAGGTTAGAGGGCTGCCTAAGTTAAAGAATCCTAAAAATGCAATGTGCAAGCAATGTCAATTGGGCAAAATGACTAAATCTAGTTTTAAGAGAAAATCTCATACTTCTGAGGAAATTTTGGAATTGGTTCATACTGACCTTTGTGGACCTATTGGTGAGAAAAGTTACTGGGGAGACAAATATTTTATCTTATTTGTTGATGATTACTCTAGAATGATGACTATTATTTTTCTTAAGGAAAAATATGATGCATTTTAGTTGTTTAAGTGGTACTTGGCAAAAGTTGAAAAGGAGACAGGTAAGAGTCTAGAATTTCTGAGATCTAACAGAGGAGGAAAGTTTATTTCTAATGAGTTTAATAGGTTTTGCAATGATCGAGGGATAAAGAGACAGATGTCCGCTCCTAGGAGACCACCACAGAATGGTATAGCTGAAAGAAGAAATTGATCTATCATGGATTTTTCCAGAACACTAATGATGGAGAAAAATGTTGCATAGAAATACTGGATAGAAGCTGTAAGTATAATAGTGCATACCGTAAACAAAGTTCAAGTCAAGAAAGGTACAAATGCTACACCTTATGAACTATGGTATGGATATGCACCTAGTGTAAGCTATGTTAAATTCTTTGGAAGTAGATGTTTCATACTGAAGGATAACAGAAATGGAAACATTGATGCTAAAGGTGAGGAAGGTATATTTCTTGGATATTCAACTAAAAGAAAAGCATACAAGTGTATGAATTCTAACACTAACAAAATTGTGGAAAGTGCAAATGTTGGAATTGATGAATATGGAGAAAGAGATGAAGCTGAAAGTATGACTGAGCTTGAGAGTTACAAATCATTCACCTATCCTAATGAGAAAGATTCTAACAAATTAACTGAAACTAAGAATGAAGTTGTCAAGCAACAGACTGCACATGCCGAGTCACAGAATAAAATTTTTGGGCAATAGGAGGTGAATGCCGAGCTATCTAATGGAGATGATGAGTCATGGTTTCAACCTGAATTGAACATGAATGATTAATCTAAAGTAGAGAAAGAACATACTTTGTAAAAGTGTGTAAGAAGGAATCATAAACCTAATCAAATCATAGGAGAAAAGGATTATGCAGTCATGACAAGAAGCAAATTGAGAGAAGATACCTACTTATTATGTGATTTTGAGCCTAAAACCGTAAAATATGCTTTAGACAATGAAGAATGGATTCAATCCATGAATGAAGAAATTGAACAGATTGGAAAGAACAATACTTGGACACTTGTACCTAGACCAAGTGATAAATATGTAATTGGTACTAAGTGGGTATTCAGAAACAAGTTGAATGAACATGGAGAGGTAACAAGAAATAAAGCTAGACTGGTATATGAGGGTTATGCACAAGAGGAAGGAATTGACTATGGAGCGACATTCGCTCCTGTTGCAAGATTGTAAGGTGTCAAAACCTTACTTCCATATGCAGCCTACAAAGGATTTAAAGTCTATCAAATGGATGTGAAGTCAACATTTCTAAATGGTATATTAGAAGAAGAAGTTTACATTGAACAAGATGATGGATTTGTTGACCCAAGAAAAAGGAATATGGTTTGAAAAATACACAAAGCACTATATGGACTTAAGCAAGCACCCAGAGCATGGTATGAGAGATTGTACAACTATCTGATGAAGATTGGATTTTCTAGAACCAATGACAACAACAATCTGTACTTGAAGATAGAGCAAAGTAAAGGTACTTTATTAGCTGAAATATTTGTTGATGACATTATATTTTGTGGGAAAGATATGTTATGTCAAGCATTTTCAAAGGAGATGCAAACTAAATTTGAGATGTCTATGTTTGGTGAGATAAAAAAAATTGTTCGCTTACAAATATATCAGATGAAGAATGGTATCTATATTACTCAATCAAAATATGTCAAAGAGATACTAATTTTTTTTGGAATGGAAGATTCAAAACCAGTGAGTACACCCATGGCTACTGGATAGAAGCTAACAAAGAATGATGAGACAAAAGAAGTAAATCAAACACTGTATAGATCAATGATTGGAAAGCTGCAATATGTTGGACAGAGAAGACCTGGTATTGCATTATCTATTGGAATTTTTGCTAGATTTTCTGCCAATCCCAAGGAAGCTCATATGATGGTAGTAAAAAGGATTCTGAGATATTTGAAAGGGACAGATGAGTATGGTCTGTATTACAAAGGGAATGATAAATTTGAACGCAGAGTTTATATTGATTTTAATTGGGCTAGAAATGTTTATGATAGAAAAAGCACCATTGGAGGAGCATTCCTTTTGGGAGAAAGATTAGTTTCATGGATAAGAAAGAAATAGAACTGCACCTCAGAATCTATAGTTGAAGCCAATTATGTGGCAGGAGCAGTGAATTGTTCTAATATTGTGTGGTTGAAGATACTACTGAAAGGTATGAAAGAAGAGATCACAGAACCAGTTGTCATATATTGTGATAATACAAGTGCCATTAATATTTCTAAGAACCCTATAATACACTCTAAGACAAAGCATATAGCTATCAAGTATCATTACTTGGGGGAGCTAGTTCAAAAGAAGGAAGTGAGGCTGGAGTATGTGAACACTAAGGAATAATTAGCAAACATATTTACAAAGACACTACCCAAGGATGCTCATGAGTATCTATGAGGTAAATTAGGGGGGATTCCCTTAACTGAGGCTAATTAGTTCAGAATGATACAGTTGCATCAAATGTTATATTCAGAATATTTTTCACATTGATGCATAGTCAGTCACACTTTACGATGCTGCCTAAAGTTTTAAAAGAGAGACAAGGATAGAAAAAGAAAATCAGTCATAAGCATGATGAAAGGAACAACATGATACAAATTTTAGAATAGAAGAATCTACATGATGAAGATGTCAACGTCTTTGGCATTATTGTCAAAGAGGGAGAATTTTACTGACAGAGGGAGAAATATATTAAGAAAGATAGAAGGAGAAGTTTACTAATGAAAGACAGACATGGATGGAGAATAAAAATAAAGCTAAAGACATTAAAGAAGATTTGTTCATATCAAGGAACATAGACATACTTTTTGGATTGTATGGTAACTATGGTTGAAAATTATTGTTTTATTGTTGTTTCCATCAATGCCAAAGAGGGAGATTGTTGGAAAGATTTTTTGGAAAGCTATAATGGAAACAAATTTTCTTTTTGTCATTGATGTCAAACCTTAACTGGCGAGACTATTGCTATCTGTTTGAGTACCATATCTATTGATTTGAAGAAGTGGGTAACAAGAAGACTGAGGGAAATGGTTGAGTTATGGGTAAACACAAGGGTACTTGATCATGTGGCACATTGGAAAAGTGATATGTTATTTATCTTTCACTAACAGTTCACTATGAGGTTGATACCGAGAAAAGCCAGTAATGGTTGATCACCAGTGAAATGTCGAGGAACATAGAGGTGACCAAGAAGAAGAACACTATGTTGGCCAAGCAACAATATTTTGGTAATTGATGAGATTTGAGATCTATGGCCAACATAATCAAATTTATTGGAATATGTGAAGTTTATTATGGATATTTAATTTTGGTCCACATTAATTAAATGCATGGGAAACTGTTATTTACGCATGGATTCAAGGTTTAATTGGTGATTGTATTGGAGAAATAAATTAAATGTAATTATGGAAAGATCCATTGGACCTGACCTAACCTAAGATCTACAATCTTGATTAAGTAGAAAAAGAGTTATCTAACCTAGATGAAGAGGTATATGATAACCTCAAGGGGTTATTCATGATGATGCTGAGTATGCAGTGTATGCAAGAGGTTTGCATGGTTAATTGACTAATTGGCATGATCTAGCAGAGAAGGTTGAACAAAGAAGTAGAGAGAGATTGCTTGATAGATTTCCAAGCAGATCTTAAGATTGAAATGAGAATGGAGGCCACTCAGTGAATTAGCATTTCAACTAAATTGGATCTGGATTTGCAAAGTAAGTTGTATGAATCAGATCACACCTGTTGATTACTTTCTAACCATTATATCAGTTTAAATCCTCTAATTAGGTGGACCTAACGGTCATTGTATAAATCCTTTAAGCAAGGTGACATTCAGATTGGAATGTTCTAAGTCCTCTAACAAGGCCACTCCTGATAGGGTGTTTTAAATCCTTTAACCAGGTCACATTTGACAGTGTGTTTTGTAACCTTTGACAGGGTTGAAATTTTGGTAGCATGTTACTTATGGTTTTTCCCATATTGGGTTTCCATGTTAAATCATGGTGTCAAAATGTGTGAATGCTTGTGTTTTGTTTTACTGTTAAGTTTCTACAAGCTTATTTTATTAGTACAGTAAACTACACACTTTTATTATTGACTACTGCCGAGTACATTTGAATTTTTCAATTGGTATAAAGTTTTAAATGGGCACATATGGACCTGAGGATAACTGATTCACCACCCCTCTAAGTTATTATAAATTCATTCTAACAAAAGTTTGTAAATATACAATTATCTAAAATAGAAATGACCAAGAAGGAAATGGTTGAAATGATAGATACCTGGAAATGAATTGAACAACAATGATAATATAGAAAGTATAGGAAAGTGAAAGTGAATTGAATGTCAAGGAATCCAAAAAAATAGTGAGGATGAGAAATAGTCAAGGAGGGTTAGAAAAATAAAAATTAAATTAAGAGGGAAACTCTACAAAGAATAGATAACTGGGAATGAATTAAACAATAAGGAAAATAAAGAAATAATAGAAAAGTGAAATTGGGTTGAATTTAAAGGAATCCAAACAAACCATGAGGATTTGAAATATCAAGGGTAAAGAAAACTTAAAATGAACATGACCATGAAGGAAAAAAAAATAGCTAAAGTTTGTAAATATGCAAGTACCTTAAATAAAAATGAACAAGAAGGAAAAAGTGGAAAGGATAGATACCACGAAATGGATTGAATAGAAATGATAATATAGAAATAATAAAAAGGTGAACCTGAATTTACGTCAAGGAATCAAAATAAACTGTGAGGATGACAAATAAATAGTAAGGGTTTAGAAAAGTGAAAATTAAATAGAGAAGAGGAACCAATAGAAAGGATGGATAATTTGAAATGAATTGAAAATCAAGGAAAATAGAGAAATAATACAAAATTAAAAGTGAATTGAATCTCAATGCATCCAAAACAAACTTTGAGGATGAGAAACAAAAAGGTGTTAGAAAATTGAAAATTAAATGAAGAAGAATGAATAACAGAAAGGAAAGATAACTAGAAATTAATTTAACAACAAGGAAAACATAGAAATAATATAAAAGTGAAAGTGAATTGAATGTCAAGGCATCCAAACAAACTGTAAGGATGTGAAACAACTAGTAAAGGTATAGAAAACTATAAATGAAATGAACATGAAGGAAATAGTAGAAAGGATAGATACCTGGAAATGATTTGAATAACAAGGATAATATAGAAAGAAAAAAAAATAGTATTGAAAAGAAAGGATAATATGAAAATAGTGTTTCCTTATTCTCCTTTCTTTCTACTATTTGATGGATGTTGAATGACATGAATGGGTTTGTTTGAAATCTACAAGTGTATGTTACAATATTTCAATGTAAGTGTGGTGTATTTAATTTTTGTACTCTTATTAATTTTAATTTTGAATTTGAAGCTTTACTTACTAGAATTCATCTGATGCCTTCTTTAAATTTAGACTGGTTTACCCTTGAATGTTTATCATTGGCCTTACACAAGTTGGTTTTGAAAATGTAGGTGGTTTAATGTTGAAGTGACTACAAGATGTGTGCTTGGGGAGGAATGAAGAAATAAGGTCGCTGGAATGATAAGACATTGCCATGACTAATATTTTAGGTTGGTCACATCTATGTAGGAACTAGTGGTGTTAGTAATTTCATTGCATTGGAAATTATCTAGCTATTTTGGGTCAATAGACTTCCACGTGGCAGTGTTTTGATTTTATTGAAGTTTTTTGTTGAGGTGGCGAGCCTCATTTGAGTGTAAAAGGATTATATGTATCTGATTGGACATTTTTTTTGTTTGAGCGAACATGATTGGCCTTTTTGTACTAAGTTTCCTACTACAACATGTGTTAGAACCTATCAGTGAGATGGACAGGTTGCTTGTTAGACAAGAAAGGAACTAAATGATGTATTTCATATATATATATATA